>JAWPHD010014867.1:0-58643 GCA_037043455.1 Cyrtodaria siliqua
AGAACGTCGGTAAGTTACTTTTTCATGTATGTTTGTCCAGCGAGTTTGTTAGAGTAGGTAGTACACATTCACGAATATAAGACTCTATTTGTAGTATATAGTATATGTGATTACTACATATGTTATACTATAATACCTTGATTATGTTCACGAATGTAAATGTTAAAATGTTATTAGTAGTATTATCATTATCTTGCACTTTGAACTATGGTTATCTACATGACATGTTCATACTGTTTGAGACATTAAAGCGAAATCACTTTTTGTGTTTCAGGTTTGAAGGTTATCTTTTTGATGCTGTGACATATTAAGACGGGATCACTTTGTGTGTTTCAAATGTAAGAGTTATATTTTTGATGCTGTAACATATAGTTAATGTGATTACTACATATGGTATACTAGAATACCTTGATTATGTTCACGAATGTAAGTGTTAAAATATTATTATTAATAGTAGTATTATCTTGCCCTTTGAACAATGATTATCTATATGAAATGTTCACACTTTATGTAAAAAGTAGTCAATTAAGACTAGCTATTTTTATGAGTACCACATATAAAACAATAAAGTGTGATGTTATATGTCTTGACACATTCATTTATATTAATATACATGACAAATGTAAAATAGATTTAATAACCAAATATGGCATCGTATTGGTTAAATTGCGATGCAATGGGTGTCCAAATAGATTTGAAATGCTATTTTGTCGTTTCATACCAGGACATGAGATGTGATGATTGCCGACTAACATGACGTATTAATGCCACATATTAACTGTCAACATTGTAGACATATTATTAATAGTGCTTGGATCATACATAGAATATAATATTACATGCGATATATGTTATGCTTAAATATCGTTAAAATGATTGTACGATACTGCGGAATTGTTTTGACATGTTATTAAAAAAATGCTATGCAATACATTTGTTAACAGGATAAAATCTGCAAATAAGAATAATTAAAATATAATAATGCTTGACAAATATCATCATAATTTACATTGTTTTTGATGTTTATTGTTAGACATTTGAGTTTTTATTTTTGAATATAACAGAGATACTGAAATACAATACGAATAGGATCCTTGTATGCGCTTTATTACAAAATAGTTCTAAAAATTATACAATCATATTACATGATATTAATGATACCCAGCAAACTAATGTATACTATATAACTGATAATGTCATAGTATACTTAATATGTAAGTCGTGTATATTCAACATCTCACAATTCACAAGCTACCATCTAATTTACATGTACTATGAATTTTTATTTTTGGTGATTATAACATTATTATGTGATAATGAAACGTATCAGAATCACCTACGACATATATTTTTGTTACTTTTCTTTATTGTGAAAATGCTAGATTCTTTACATTTTTTTTTTCTTCATGTGATATGATATTATTTTTCTGCAGTTCTAAATAGTCCAACCCCCCTTCTTACAGAATGTTGACATTGTACTTTTCTGTGTATATGCTCCTTATCTCTCTTTCTTTCTTTACTTTCGCCTGTTGTCTTCACTTGGTTTTGCACATGTTTATAACAACATCTAAGTATGACTACGAATATATGTACATTTAATGTACGAGGTTTAGGTAATAAAAAAAAAGAGACCACATTTTCCAATGGTTAAAACAAAAATCGTATTCAATTTGTCTTCTGTAAGAAACTCATTTAACAGCAAAGGATGACATTATAATGTTGAAATGAATGGGGAGGTAGGGCTTTTTTCAGTGGGAACAGTTCAAATAGTACAGGTGTTTGTATTTTGGTAAATCCAACTTTAAATTGTGTTATTTCCAAATATACCGATAGAGTGCCTGGTCGTATTCAAGCTAAAGAAATAAATATTGATAATAAAGATGTTACTATTTTAAATATATATGGTCCTACCGAGGATAATGTTACTGACCTTGATACGTTATCATCATATTTGCTTGAAAACGACGAAGGCAGTTTTATCATAGGCGGTGATTTTAATACTGTTTTAAATATAAATGTTGAAAAAAAAGTATGGCCGACAAGATACACTTAAACGGTGTCAAACAAATTAAATTCTATTTTAGATTTGCATAATTTAGTAGATGTTTGGAGAATTTACCATCCCGACAAATTACAATTTACTTGGCATTCCAGTACCAAGCCACCTATATTTTGTAGGTTGGACTATTTTCTTATATCTGATAACCTTTTAAACAACACGTTGTCAAGTCAAATTAAACCTGGATACAAATCCGCTCATTCAATAGTAAACATTATTTTTGATTTTATACAGCAATCCAAAGGACCAGGGTATTTCAAATTAAACAATAGTCTTATTTTACAAAAAGATTACCAAGAAAATATTAGAAAAAATATTTCTGAAATAGCCGACTTAAATAAAGATGCTAACCCAAATACACTATGGGAAATAATTAAGGGTACAATTAGGAATGAAACTATTAAATATGCTACAACAAAAAATAAACTACAAAATCAACAAGAACGAAAACTAAATTTAGACATTCAAACTATAGAAAAACAAATTGAAACAACATCAAATAAAGATATTCTTGAAACAAAAGCACTTGAAATGGATATAAAGAAAAAAGAACTTAATGATAGATTGAATGGAATAATTGTAAGTTCAAAATCTCAATATATAGAAAATCATGAAAAAAATAGCAAGCACTTTTCAAAGTTGGAAAAGAAACAAGCGGAGAAAAAAATTATTACAAAGTTAAACTATAATGATCGTACAATTACGGGTATTAATGGGAATTTAAATGCTCAGTCAACCTTTTATAGTAATTTATATAAAAAGCGCGAAAGCAAAACCTCGATTTATAACTTTTTGAATAACTCAATGATATCAATAAATGATACTGATAAAAACAAATGTGAAGGTAACTTAAGTGAATATGAATGTGCTTTAAGTTTAAAAGAAATGAAAAATAATAAAAGTCCAGGCTCTGGTGGTATAACAACCGAATTCTACAAAATTTTCTGGAACGACATTAAAACGTATCTAATTAACTCTCTAAATTATTCTTTGCAAATCGGGGAAATGACTGAACTTCAAAAACAAGGTGTTATAACTCTTATCCCAAAATCAGGTAAAATACATGTTTTCTAGAAAACTGGAGATAGATCAGTCTTTTAAATGTTGACTATAAAATTGCAACTAAAGTTATAGCTAATCGAATTAAACAAGTTTTACCAACTATAATAAGTCAAGCACAAACAGGTTTTATTAAGGGTCGATATATTGGGGAGAACATTAGATTATTATTTGAAGTCTTGGATTATATTAATGATCATGATATTCCTGCACTTTAGTTTTTCTCGGATTTTGAGAAAGCTTTCAACAGTTTAGACCATGAATTTATGGTACGGTGTTTAAAACACTTTAACTTTGGAGATTCACTTATTAATTGGATACAACTGTTCTATTCAAATGCCAAATGTTGTACGATAAACAACGGACATGTATCAGAATTCTTTCCTGTTCAAAGAGGTGTACGTCAAGGCTGCCCATTGTCTCCCTATTTATTTATCATTTGTATAGAACTTTTATCATATGAAATATCAGACAACATATCTATTAAAGGTATCAATTATAACGGTCACGAAATTAAAAATACATTATTTGCTGACGACGCCACATTCATCATAGACGGATCTTATGAATCGTTTACAGCACTTGTTGATGTATTAGATAATTTTAGTTTTATTTCTGGCCTCAAACTGAATACTTCAAAATGTACAGTATTAAGAGCAAAACGTCTAAAAAACAGTAATATAACTTTTTGTGCAAAGAAAATATTTCGTTGCTGTTCCGATAAAGCAAAAACCCTAGGAATGGTTTTTCATACTGATAATTATTTTAACTCAAACATTTATACGTCAAACTTAACCCCCAAAATAGTATCATTTTGTAACTGTTTGAAACAATGGCAACACAGACAACTTTCGCTTTTAGGTAACATTACTGTTATAAAGACCTTCGCATTCCTGAAGTTAATTTATCCACTATCCGTATTACCGAACCCACCTGATAAACAGTTAAAATTAATTAAAAAATATAACATCGTTTACTGTGAACTATCGTTTAATATATCACGGTTTGGAGTTCAATTGAAAACAATAATTTCACGAGCCCGAAGGGCGAGTGAAATTATTGTTTACAATTGAACGACAAACCGTGATATATTATAGATAATTCACCGTAAACGATGTTCTATTTCTATTCTAATACCCCTAAAATGTGAAAATGACGCACACATCTGAAAGCAATGCTTATTACCCTAACGTTGCAAAAATTACAGTTCAATATAATGAGATATTTTAAACTAGGCTATATAGTGCGGGTGTATTAGAATAAATGATAAAATGTATGAATTTTAATGGGATAAAAAAGCTGATAAAATAAAACGGGAAATTATTACTCAGGGTTACGAAAATGGGGGGCTTAAAATGATCGATATTAAGAAATTTTTATATTCATTGAAATCAAGCTGGATTAAACGTCTTTTAGATACTGAAAATAAAGGAATATGGAAAATATTTTATAATGATGAAATGAATAAATTGGCGGTAAACTTATTTTTGAAAGAAATCTAAATAAAAACAATATTCAAGTGATTTTTCCGAAAAAGGGTTTCTTTCAAGACATACTTTTATCATGGACACAAATACAAGGAAATCACGATATCAATAACATAGATAAGGAAATAATTTGGAACAACTCAAATATGACAGCAGGAAATAATACTATATTTAATAAAAACTGGTTTGACAGAGGGATTCAAAGTGTTGAACATATATTTGATTATAGAAAAAAAGAATTCTATACTTTTAAAGACTTAATTGAAATATATGAACTGCCGGAGAGAGATTATTTATTGTATATGTCTATTGTGTCAATCATACCAAAAGAATGGAAATCAAAATTAAAATTAGGAAAATAATAATGTTCAAAGACCTGAAACCTTATTAAGAAAACATCTGAAAACAAAACGTGTAAATAATTTTTTATATGAATATCAACTAGTTAAAGAAGATAAGACAATTGTTAAATCACAAGAAAAGTGGAAAATACTTTTCCTAATGTACAGTTGGACTGGAAAAAAATATATTTAACACCTTTAAAATCTACCATTGACACAAAACTTCGGGAATTTCAGTACAAATACATTATGGGCATAGTACCTACAAACAAATATTTATTTAAATGTAATATTGTCAATTCAAACCTTTGCGACTTCTGTAATATGAATATTGAAACAGTGACTCATTTATTTTGGGAATGTCATAAGACTCAACAATTCTGGTCTGAACTTAAAATATTTCTTACAATGTTATATATCAACTTTGATTTTGACTTTATGACAGTATCTTTAGGAAAAATAGATGCAAATTTACAAAATAGGTTAATAAACTTCATAATAATCATCCCCGTGTGGTTGCCGGGGCAAAGAATACAGCCACTGCAGATCCCTTTGGAGGGGTAGGCAGAGGGGTAGAATCCTCCCAAATTCATGTTCAATTTTATCATTTTTTTTTCATGTTCATTAAAGGTCTTCATAATGATCCCTGCATTGTTTCAGGTGCCATCTCGCGCGCATCAAAAGAGCAGTGGCAGAAAAACAATAACGTGGCTCCAGCGTAAATGGAGTTTCTACGATAGAATTTGCAGCAACTCTGCAGTTCAGGGTGAAAAGGTTCTAGGCCCATTTTCCATATTTTATCTCGATGTAAATGGAAGATGAGTCTGGCATTTCCATGCCTGCTAGGCGCCATATAACCTTTTCATGTGTTGGTGCGCCTTAAAACCCCAATTCAATTCAATTCATAATAATCAGTGGAAAATATTTTATAATTTAAAAGCAATTTTTTGAAAACAATTCCAAATATAAACTGTTTTACAAGTTATCTATATAAGAGAATTAAAACTGAAAGATGTATTGCTTATGATAAAGACAAATTAGAAGAACATGACCGAAAATGGCAAAGGTTTCTAAATTGATTTAAGATGATATACATACATTATATAGTATAGATACACCAGTAAAGACAATCTTTTCTATGTCCTATTTTCAACCTTTCCTTTTTTTCACCTTTTTCTACCTACTTCTTCTAATTTTTATTTAATAGTTCTCATCAGATAATTGTGGAGAACTGTATACATGTAATATAATAACTCCAAAAGTTAAAATATTAATAATATTATCACCTAATACCACTGAGAGTTGTTTGTGTTATTACATACTGTATAATATGTATACCTGTCATTGTAAATATGTGATGAAAATACAATATTAAATGAAAAACAAGAGTTACTTTTTGCTTTCAACTGTTAACCACGTCTTTGTGACTTCACCGTGAGACAGGAAGCTGCTCAAAAACGAGACCAGAAGTTTAAAAATGGCGGGCGTCCACCATATTGGAGACGAAATTGAAGTTTGACGCATCGTTTCAAGTTTCAATTCGACTAACATCCAAAAGGTTGGTATATAAGCCCGAATTGGATGCGAATATGTCACATGTGTATCAATCCTTCGTGCAGTTAGCATCGATAGGCATAATAAATAGATGCCCTTGTAACGGGATATAAACCAGTGACCGTTAATCGATAGAGACATACCTGGTGAAGTATAAAACGTGTTAGCTATGGCTTTTGGAGCTAACGGTTGTATCTCTGACGTCAGGTTGATCCATCGTCCAACAGTGGGAGGCACTCTGTAGAAACCCAGTATTCTGAAGGAAAAGGCATACCAAAAGGTCGTGATGTTAGTGATAAACAGTCTTTGACAAACTGATAAAGACATTATTTTAGAGGCAACACAAATTGTTTCGATATATTCAAGTGTGTAACCAATATATACTATCGTATATTTGACAAATATTGTTAAAGTAATGTGTGTGTATACGTAGTTACTATTTCTCCACTAACTGTGGTAACCTTTGTTCAACAGTTGTTGCTTCTTATTAATTTAAACATAAATTGTACTGCTTTGCTCTTTTAATTCGTTTATATTAGTTTAAAACCGTCTCGCCTCTCATCGCAACAGGTTCGAATCCTACTAGAAGCTCCTACTGGAAGTGAACAAATGTCGTGCCTTACGGTATACAGTACTACATGTAGTTCTTCACTTACGGTATACAGTACTACATGTAGTTCTACACTTACGGTATACAGTACTACATGTAGTTCTACACTTATGGTATACAGTACTACATGTAGTTCTACACTTACGGTATACAGTACTGCATGTAGTTCTACACTTACGGTATACAGTACAGCATGTAGTTCTACACTTACGGTATACAGTACTGCATGTAGTTCTACACTTACGGTATACAGTACAGCATGTAGTTCTTCACTTACGGTATACAGTACTACGGTATACAGTACTACATGTAGTTCTACACTTACGGTATACAGTACTGCACTTACGGTATACAGTACTGCATGTAGTTCTACACTTACGGTATACAGTACTGCATGTAGTTCTACACTTCCGGTATACAGTACTGCATGTTGTTCTACACTTCCGGTATACAGTACTGCATGTAGTTCTACACTTCCGGTATAGTAGTTCTATACTTCCGGTATACAGTACTACAGGTAGTTCTACACTTACGGTATACAGTACTGCATGTAGTTCTACACTTACGGTATACAGTACTGCAAGTAGTTCTACACTTCCGGTATAGTAGTTCTATACTTCCGGTATACAGTACTACAGGTAGTTCTACACTTACGGTATACAGTACTGCATGTAGTTCTACACTTACGGTATACAGTACTGCATGTAGTTCTACACTTACGGTATACAGTACTGCAAGTAGTTCTACACTTACGGTATACAGTACTGCATGTAGTTCTACACTTACGGTATACAGTACTGCATGTAGTTCTACACTTACGGTATACAGTACTGCATGTAGTTCTACACTTACGGTATACAGTACTGCATGTAGTTATTCACTTACGGTATACAGTACTGCATGTAGTTCTACACTTACGGTATACAGTACTACATGTAGTTCTACACTTACGGTATACAGTACTGCATGTAGTTCTACACTTACGGTATACAGTATTACATGTAGTTCTACACTTACGGTATATAGTACTGCACTTACGGTATACAGTACTCCATGTAGTTCTACACTTACGGTATACAGTACTGCATGTAGTTCTACACTTACGGTATACAGTACTGCATGTAGTTCTACACTTCCGGTATACAGTATTGCATGTAGTTCTACACTTCCGGTATACAGTACTGCATATAGTTCTACACTTCCGGTATAGTAGTTCTACACTTCCGGTATACAGTACTACATGTAGTTCTACACTTACGGTATACAGTACTGCATGTACTTCTTCACTTACGGTATACAGTACTGCATGTATTTCTACACTTACTGTATACAGTACTGCATGTAGTTCTACACTTACGGTATACAGTACTGCATGTAGTTCTTCAATTACGGTATACAGTACTGCATGTAGTTCTACACTTACGGTATACAGTACTGCATGTAGTTCTACACTTACGGTATACAGTACTACATGTAGTTCTATACTTACGGTATACAGTACTGCACCTACGGTATACAGTGCTGCATGTAGTTCTACACTTACGGTATACTGTACTGCATGTAGTTCTACACTTCCGGTATACAGTACTGCATGTAGTTCTACACTTCCGGTATACAGTACTGCATTTAGTTCTACACTTCCGGTATACAGTACTGCATGTAGTTCGACACTTCCGGTATAGTAGTTCTACACTTCCGGTATACAGTACTGCATGTAGTTCAACTCTTACGGTATACAGTACTACATGTAGTTCTACACTTACGGTATACATTACTGCATGTAGTTCTTCACTAACGGTATACAGTACTACTGTATACAGTACTACATGTAGTTCTACACTTACGGTATACAGTACTGCACTTACGGTATACAGTACTGCATGTAGTTCTACACTTACGGTATACAGTACTGCCTGTAGTTCTACACTTACGGTATACAGTACTGCATGTAGTTCTACACTTCCGGTATACAGTACTGCATGTAGTTCTACACTTCCGGTATACAGTACTGCATGTAGTTCTACACTTTCGGTATAGTAGTTCTACACTTCCGGTATACAGTACTACATGTAGTTCTACACTTACGGTATACAGTACTGCATGTAGTTCTTCACTTACGGTATACAGTACTGCATGTAGTTCTAGACTTACGGTATACAGTACTGCATGTAGTTCTACACTTACGGTATACAGTACTGCATGTAGTTCTACACTTACGGTATACAGTACTGCAGTACTACATGTAGTTCTACACTTACTAGTTCTACACTTACGGTATACAGTACTTCATGTAGTTCTACACTTACGGTATACAGTACTGCATGTAGTTCTACACTTACGGTATACAGTACTGCATGTAGTTCTACACTTACGGTATACAGTACTGCATGTAGTTCTACACTTACGGTATACAGTACTACATGTAGTTCTAGACTTACGGTATACAGTACTGCATGTAGTTCTACACTTACGGTATACAGTACTGCATGTAGTTCTACACTTACGGTATACAGTACTGCATGTAGTTCTACACTTACGGTATACAGTACTACATGTAGTTCTTCACTTACGGTATACAGTACTGCATGTAGTTCTACACAATGAGTGAACGGTCTGCCTTCATCACTAAAAATCGACGTCATGCATAGCCTACAATGGGCTGAAACATGACGTTATACACCAAACAAACAAAAACATCTGTTATATTGGGACATGGCTGACTACAGCCGGATGTCAGTATCCAAAACACGGCTTTTGTCTGGTGCCATCGGGCAAAATAAGCAGACAACCAGAGTTAGGTAAAATAATAGTACTTTCGTTTACCTGTCGAGCTGGAATGAAGCTATTTCCGCAAAGTGTCTTTCCATGTCGTCAAAAACATAATGATCAGGATTTGCTTCTCGCGACCGAGGAATACTGAAAAAATACAACTTCTTAAAATGAATCAGAGTATGACCAAGAAATACTGGTAAAAACAACTGCTTCCGATTGATCAATAGTATGACCGAGGAATACTAAAAAGACAAATTCTAAAGATTGATTTACAGAACACAACATGCGTTCGTCCTAACGTTATTTCGATTGACCAAACCCAAATGACGCAGCCATGATACAGCAAGGAATTTCTTATATTCATAAAGTCTTTGGTATAAGCCGATCGGGGATTCAACCCACGATCTCCCGCATCGAGGCGGACAACTAACCTTTACGCCACCGCCGCGGTCAACAGGCAGAGCAATAAATAGGCAAGTAGGTATGTAGGTATTGTTTCTGATCAATTTAAACATATCAAGCAAAGACGAAACCACTGTACCGCATAGGTTTTAATACAGCCCGTCCACTGTCGTTGAATCTGATATTGACTTTTATTTCTGTTCCTCCTTCATTTTCCTCTGAAAAACAACAACAACGTGTTTAGAAACTCTATACGAAAAGTATAAGAACATATTTGTCCTGGCCCAATACCAAAACTTATTTAAAATAATGATTCTCAACATTCTTGTAACATATAAAGTATCATTCAACAATGGTGTTATTATTTCTCATACGCCAGAGGCTGGTCTGGCCTAGAGGATGGCCCGTGGACTAGAAATCTGGACGACGCGGGTTCACGTCACACAGGCGCCGCGGAGTTTCTTTTGCGTTTTCATGGAGAAGTCTCATTCCCTTAGCATGGCTTAGTGACGGAACCTTCGCCTCGCATGCAAGATATCGTGAATCCGATCCCGGTCAGGTCACACCTAAGACTTCATAAGATTGGTGCTTTAATGTCCCTTGATAGGCGTTCATCATAGAAAGGGTAGTGCTAAGACTGGTTGAATTGAATTGAATATTGATACCGGCTCATTAACACAGTACATTTTATTTAGAGCCGCCCCAGGGGAAGGATACATAGGAATCCGGGAACCGTGCCCTACTCTTATTATCGAATAGATTCCTATGGTTCATTAACGTGCTCGGAGGATAGACCGATACACGGGCCCGCCCGGTTTACGTCCCCATCCGACGGACGAGCCTAAGGGAAAGTGTCTTTCCCAAGAACACACCGACGAAACTCAGTGGCACCACGGAGGCTTGCTCCTGGGGCCTCTGGTTACAAATCCATCGCGCTACCGACTGCGCCACGCCAGCCCGACATGCGTCTACGACGTGGCAGCACGTGGCAGCACTATAAAGTTGAGCATTGAGCTCAAAGCGTCTTATTGCTATAGGCGACTGTACATATACAGTGATTCTTCATGCGAACTTTAAACTCATTGTATTTTTGTATCAATTGTTAATAGTATAAATCTTACTAATTTTATCAAAAATTACAGAATATTTAAATTGATGATTGTTAATATATGTGTACTTAGTTTTTACAACTTAATGAAGATGGTCGCATCTTTACAATTGGGGTACTGTAAGTCTTTGAACGACACTTCGGGTAGTAATACCGTCGCAGCGATGCACTTACCGACTTCTGCAATAGGTAACGTAGCTAAATCCTTTAACAATCCGTCAACAGCAGGGTCGTCTGGGTCATACAGGGAAAACTGTCGAATATGACTGTGCACCAACTTCCAGTTCGGCAAATCGTCCGTTTGACTGCTGTTAGGATTATAATGAGCCAACATCAGAGAGATGGCAAGAAGAGTCCGGACGCTTCAGTTCATTTCAAATAGATTCCTTACCGTTACTATGTAATAGATAGTTAAAAACTTTCACTCGTTGTGAACGGAAAGAGTAATGGTTAGATGAACGATCCCAAGCTGATTGATAGAGTAATGGGTTTAGTTCAAAGATCCCAACAGACGGAGAGAGTATTTGTTTGAACGTTCCTAAATGACGGAGATAGTAATGGGTTAAGAGGAACGTTGATAAATGACGGAAGGAAATGAGGTGTGATAAACGTTCACAATTGACGGAGAGAGAAATGGGTTGAATGATGGATAGTTAAAATTTCCCAAATGAAGGAGGGAGAAATAGGTTGAGGTGAACGTTCGCAAATGACCGATAGGTAAACGTTCCCAAATAAAGGAGGGGGAAATAAGTTGAGGTGAACGTTCCTAAATGACGGAGATAGTAACGGGTTTAGTTGTACACGTGCCGATGACAGGGAGAGTAATGGATAGAGACGAACGTTATCAGATGACAGAGAGTGTAATAGGTTAAGACTAACGTTATCATATGACAGAGAGAGTAATGGGTTAAGACTAACGTTATCAGATGACGGGGAGAGTAATGGATTAAGACTAATGGGTAATGGGTTAGTTGGATGTTCCAAAACGACGGAGAGTAATGGGTTGCGGTGGAAATTTCCAAACGATGGAGATAGCAACGGGGTGAGATGAACATTTTCCGGATGATGAAGAGAGTAATGGGGTTAGTTGAACGTTTCCAAATGACGGAGGGAGTAATGGATTGATATGATGAACGTTCCCAGATGATGAAGCGAGTACTGGGTTGAGAGGATTAACGTTCAAAAATGACGGAGTAAGTACTGAGTTGGGATTAACGTTTCCGAATTACGGAGAACGAAATGAGCTGAAATGAACGTTCCCAAAAGATGGAGAGGGAGTAATGGGTTAAGACTAACGTTCACAATGACAGGGAGAGTAATGGATTGAGACTAACGTTATCAGATGACGGGGAGAGTAGTGGATTGAGATGAACGTTATCAGATGACGAAGAGAGTAATGGATTGAGACGAACGTTATCAGATGACAGAGAGAGTAATGAGTTAAGACTAATTGTATCAGATGACGGGGAGAGTAAAGGATTGAGACGAACGTTATCAGATGACAGAGAGAGTAATGGGTTAAGACTAACGTTATCCGATGACGGGGAGAGTAATGGGTTAAGATTAACGTTATCAGATGACGGGGAGAGTAATGGATTGAGACGAACGTTATCAGATGAAAGAGAGATTAATGGGTTAAGACTAAGGTTATCAGATGACGGGGAGAGTAATGGGTTAAGACTAACGTAATCAGATGACGGGGACAATAACGGGTTAAGACTAACGTTATCAGATGACAGAGAGAGTAATGGGTTAAGACTAACGTTATCAGATGACACAGATAGTAATGGGTTAAGACTAACGTTATCCGATGACAGAGAAAGTAATGGATTGAGACAAAGGTTATCAGATGACAGAGAGAGTAATGGGTTAAGAATAACAATATCAGATGAAGGGGAGAGTAATGGATTAAGACTAAAGTTATCAGATGACGGTAAGAGTAATGGGTTTAGACTAACGATATCAGATGACGGGAAGAGTAATGGATTGAGACGAACGTTATCAGATGACAGAGAGAGTAATAGGTTAAGACTAACGTTATCATATGACAGAGAGAGTAATGGGTTAAGACTAACGTTATCAGATGACGGGGAGAGTATTTGGTTAAGACTAACGATATCAGATGGCGGGGAGAGTAATGGATTGAGACGAACGTTACCAGATGACAGAGAGAGTAATAGATTAAGACTAACGTTATCATATGACAGAGAGAGTAATGGGTTAAGACTAACGTTATCAGATAACAGGGAGAGTAACGGATTGAGACGAACGTTATCAGATGACAGAGAGAGTAATAGGTTAAGACTAACGTTATCATATGACGGAGAGAGTAATGGGTTAAGACTAACGTTATCAGATGACAGGGAGAGTAATGGATAGAGACGAACGTTATCAGATGACAGAGAGTGTAATAGGTTAAGACTAACGTTATCATATGACAGAGAGAGTAATGGGTTAAGACTAACGTTATCAGATGACGGGGAGAGTAATGGATTAAGACTAACGTTATCGGAAGACAGAGAGAGTAATAGGTTAAGACTAACGTTATCATATGACAATCTGCTCACTGCAAATTAGAAGTGCATGCATTTGATTAGTTGTGCAAAATGTTAAAATAAATAACTAGATTGAAACAATCCAATTCAATCCAAGACAACTCCAGAAAATCTCAGAATTATCAATATACAGATCTGACACAAAGACAGAAAGCGGGAAAATGCATTTCAGGTAAGCAATGATCTGATTGGTCACTTGTGTGGTCAGTTTAAAGTGATGTGCATTGAAGCAGTGATTTGTATTAATTTGCTTACAGGTTTATTTTAAAGGTTCACTGCCTATTTTATATGATGAATACAAGTTTAGTTTAACATCAATTTACTTGTCTTAATGTAAGTTATATAATGTTAAGATTGTTATTTAAGATCATTATTAAGTGTGATTTCTACACCTAATAATTCACATACTACATAATGGGTTAAGACTAGCGTTATCAGATGACAGAGAGAGTAATGGGTTAAGATTAACGTTATCAGATGACGGGTGAGTAATGGGTTAAGACGAACGTTATCAGATGACGGAGAGAGTAATTGATTAAGACGAACCTTATCAGATGACGGATACAGTAATGGGTTAAGACGAACGTTATCAGAAGACGGACACAGTAATGGATTGAGACGAACCTTATCAGATGACGAAGGGAGTAATGGATTGAGACGAACGTTATTAGATGACGGAGGGCGTAATGGGCTGAGATGAACGTTCCCAGAAGACGGAGAGCGTAATGGGTTGAGATGAACGTTCCCAGATGACGGAGATCGTAATGGATTGAGACGAACGTTATCAGATGACGGGAAGAGTAATGGATTGAGATGAACGTTATCAGATGACGGAGAGAGTAATGGGTTAAGACGAACGTACCCAGATGACGGAGATAGTAATGGATAGAGACGAACGTTATCAGATGACGGAGAGAGTAATGGGTTAAGACGAACGTTATCAGATGACGGAGAGAGTAATGTATTAAGACGAACGTTGTCAGATGACGGACAGAGTAATGGGTTAAGACGAACGTTATCAGAAGACGGAGAGAGTAATGGATTGTGACGAACGTTATCAGATGACGGAGAGAGTAATGGATTGAGACGAACGTTATCAGATGACGGAGAGAGTAATGGGTTGAGACGAACGTTATCAAATGACGGGAAAAGGAATGGGTTGAGATGAACGTTATCAGATGACGGAGATAGAATTTGATTGAGATGAACGTTATCAGATGACGGAGATAGTAATGGATTGATATGAACGTAATCAGATGACGGAGAGAGTAATAAGGTTAAGACGAACGTTATCAGAAGACGGAGAGAGTAATGGATTGAGACGAACATTATCAGATGACGGAGAGAGTAATGGGTTGAGACGAACGTTATCAAATGACGGAAAGAGTAATGGATTGAGACGAACGTTATCAGATGACGGAGGGCGTAATGGGCTGAGATGAACGTTCCCAGAAGACGGAGAGCGTAATGGGTTGAGATGAACGTTCCCAGATGACGGAGATCGTAATGGATTGAGACGAACGTTATCAGATGACGGGAAGAGTAATGGATTGAGATGAACGTTATCAGATGACGGAGAGAGTAATGGGTTAAGACGAACGTAACCAGATGACGGAGATAGTAATGGATTGAGACGAACGTTATCAGATGACGGAGAGAGTAATGGGTTAAGACGAACGTTATCAGATGACGGAGAGAGTAATGTATTAAGACGAACATTGTCAGATGACGGACAGAGTAATGGGTTAAGACGAACGTTATCAGAAGACGGAGAGAGTAATGGATTGTGACGAACGTTATCAGATGACGGAGAGAGTAATGGATTGAGACGAACGTTATCAGATGACGGAGAGAGTAATGGGTTGAGACGAACGTTATCAAATGACGGGAAAAGGAATGGGTTGAGATGAACGTTATCAGATGACGGAGATAGAATTGGATTGAGATGAACGTTATCAGATGACGGAGATAGTAATGGATTGATATGAACGTAATCAGATGACGGAGAGAGTAATAAGGTTAAGACGAACGTTATCAGAAGACGGAGAGAGTAATGGATTGAGACGAACATTATCAGATGACGGAGAGAGTAATGGGTTGAGACGAACGTTATCAAATGACGGAAAGAGTAATGGATTGAGACGAACGTTATCAGATGACGGAGAGAGTTATTGGTTGAGACGAACGTTATCAGATAACGGGAAGAGTAATGGATTGAGATGAACGTTATCAGAAGACGGAGATAGTATTGGATTGAGATGATTGTTATCAGATGACAGAGATAGTAATGGATTGAGATGAACGTAATCAAATGATGGAGAACGTAATGGGCTGAGATGGACGTTCCCAGATGACGGAGAGCGTAATGGGTTGAGACGAACGTTATCAGATGACGGGAAGAGTAATGGATTGAGAAGAACGTTATCAGATGACGGAGATAGTAATGGATTGCGATGAACGTAATCAGATGACGGAGAGAGTAATGGATTGAGATGAACGTAATCAGATGACGGAGAACGTAATGGGCTCAGATGGACGTTTCCAGATGAAGGAGAGCGTAATGGGTTGAGACGAACGTTATCAGATGACGGGAAGAGTAATGGATTGAGATGAACGTTATCAGATGACGGAGATAGTAATGTATTGAGATGAACGTTATCAGATGACAGAGATAGTAATGGATTGCGATGAACGTAATCAGATGACGGAGAGAGTAATGGGTTAAGAATAACAATATCAGATGACGGAGAGCGTATTGGCTTGAGACGAGCGTTCCCAGATGACGGAGAGCGTAATGGGTTGAGATGAAAGTTCCCAGTCAACAGAGATAGTAATTGGTTAGGGGAACGTTCCCAACAGAGGGAGATAGTGATGTGTTTGGTTGAACCTTCTCAATAGACGAAAAAAATAATGGCATGTGATAACGATCTCAAATGACAGAGATAGTGAGGGTTTTGAAATAAATGTTATTTCCAGCGGATGACGAGAGTAATGGGTTGAGATGAACGTTCTCAACTGACGGCAAGAGTAATTGGGTTATGAAAACGTTTCCAACAGATGGAGACCGTGGTTCTAGTAAGAAAAACATCCAAACAATAGTATTTTAAATGTTATGAACGATTACGTTTTAAAACGTGCATGTATTCTAGTGGACAGTATCACCCATCATAAAATATACAGTACACATTTGCACTGTGAATAAGTTTTATACTCGAAAATATACATAAAGGCTATGTTTTAGTGTGCATGTACAAAAAATATAAAATGTAAATATGGACATTGCATAATGGTTCTTATATGAACTAGTTTCAACTACCCAGTACGAAACCATATACGGAAAATGTTTTTGCATGTTTTGTTATAAATTGGTAAATAAACCTTCTCACCTTGAAAACTTAGAATATCCCGCAAGTGTTTTTGCGGCTTTCCTTGATACAGAACCCAATTGTCTAACTAACTGAGACATCGATGCATTCCAAAAATAACTTGGAAAAAATGGATACAATTTAGAGCGTTTCAGCTTGATAAGCATACCATCAACCATGTCGTCTTTCATTGCAATCACCTCTTCGTCTTGTTTTGTGTTAGTTTTAGTTTCGTGTTCGTTCTTTTCCTCCGTATTAGACGGTGTATCTTCATTAGAGCTTGGCTTAGTATCAGATGCTACATGTCCATTACGTATATCCTTGTCGTGAATGTGATCCTTATTGATATCGGAGCTGGAAGCTCCATCATTTCCGTTATTATAAACTTCGCTTATTATCATCGTGGTCCTAGAAGTGTCCCTGTACAGATGTAGCATCAGGAATATGTTCATTAAGAACAGTATAATCACGATAGGTACCGCGATTTTCGTCGTAAACGTGCTAAAGGATGATAGTTTGACCATTGTGGCAAACCCGTGCAGAATACGTAAACGAACACAAGGTGTTATTTTATGTTTAGTAAGATACGAAAAGTCTGTAACAGTCACAGTGTTTACTGTTCTGTCATGACTTTGAACACGTCTATGTGCTTTACTTTAACACATATGTTCTTCTAGAAATATTTTCAGAATACAGACATCCCATTACTGATGGTTTGAACAAAATAATCTTCCAAGATATTGTAAGGGCATCGTTTAGCAATCTCTTTCCGTTGACCGTTTTACAAAGGGGTCAGTTATTAATAGTTGACGGGTCTGAGAAATGGCATCTGAAAGTAAAACATATAAACAACCATATCATACATATGTAATCTCATCCATGTAACAAGACATACTAAGAGATCATTTAAACAACAGAAAGCAAGAAAATATTACCTTTTTGATCAACGTATTATGCGTATCTTGCTGTCGTTACGATCCATGCATTGCAATTGAATGCAAAATGAAGGTGTGCGATAAATAGAACATTTTCAGTATTATAACTCACATAAAACGCCCATGCTAAATCCCCATAGATAACAATGTGTAATGTCTTACTATCTGAGGCGAGGATGACTGTAAAACTATAGCTCATGCGCAACTCAGGTTCCCGGGTTATTTCTAATCCAATGAAATAACTTTCATAGCAACTTTTGAAAAGAAATAATCCATCAAAGTGAAATCTGTACTGAAACTGGATTTCGGTATAATAAAATAAATATCACATTCATGAGAGAGTGTTAGTAAGAATGTTTACACTTCGGAAATTGATTATTATCTTCGGCTTCGCCTCGGGCGATAATCATATCCTCAGTGTGAACATTCTTACTATCACCCTCTGATGTGATATGTGTGTGATATGTGTGATATTTACATATATAATATCACAACCTATATCAACTTGAGACCACAAAATGAGCCCAAGAGCTTTAGTTTAGGCTTGATATATGGTGTGATATGAACAAAGCAAGGCAATATCCTCCATACATGTTTTTAACATCGAATTCACGTAATAAAGAGTTTTACCATCGTTAATTAGGCGATATATAAAGACGATACCATATGTATTCAAGAAGCCATGTCGCCATATGTTGTACAGTCAATAATCGGCCGTCAATCATACAATTACATCTTCTGTATGAGAATAACTTCGTGTGTCAACAATATTGCTCATATTATCTTTATTGATGTGTCAATAAAATGGTAACACGTGTTACGCTGATTGCCTGTGTATGATCTGATTGGCAATAATAGTATCTTACCTTAAAAAAGTGCAATTTTATTTTTGAGAATTTGTATATATACGTATTGTTATATGTCAACAGGTCGACCCTGTGCAACAAATAGCTTTTTGTTAAATTGATGTATTTTCTGTTTTGAATAATCGTACAAATAGAATTACTCACAATACCCGAATATCATCCCCAACTAATTCTCTGTCTGTCTGAGCACAAACAGATTTCCATTAGTTTAACGATCCTGAATATGTTATCTACATACTGAGATATGTTAATATTGTCTAGTACACAGTAATGTCCCGTGAATATAGGAGTACTTCGTGCGTACATTAGTGTCTTATATACGTACAGTAGTATTTCGAACGTACATTACTGTCTCGTACGCACAGAAGTGTTACGTACGCACAGTAGTGCCTAGTACGCACAGTAGTGACTCGTACGCACTGTAGTATCTCGTACACAGTAGTGTCTCGTACGTAAAGTAGAGTTTCGTAGACACAGTAGTGACTCGTACACATAGTAGTGTCTCGTACAAATAGTAGTGACTCGTGCGTACATTAGTGTCTCGTATGCACAATAGTGTCTCGTACGCACAGTAGTTCCTCGTACGCACAGTAGTGCCTCGTACACACAGTAGCACACAGTAGCGTCTCGCATGCAAAGTAGTGTCTCGTACGCACAGTAGTGTCTCGAACGCACAGGGGTGTCTCGTACGTACCGTATTTTATAGTAAACACAATATTGTCTCGTAAACACTGTAGTGTCTAGTACGCACAGTAGTGCCTCGTATATGTAGTAGTGTCTCGTACGCACAGTAGTTTCTCGTACGTACAGTAGTGTCTAGTACACACAACAGTGTCTCGTACGCACAGCAGTGTCTAGTACACACAGTAGTGCCTCGTATACACAGCAGTGTATCTTACACACAACAGTGTCTAGTACACACAGTAGTATCTATTACACATAGCAGTGTCTCGTACACACATGAGTGTTTCGTACACACAGCAGTGTCCCGTAAGTACGTACAGTAGTGTCTCGTACACACCGTATATTGTTTCGTACACACAGTAATGTCTCGTAAGCATAGTAGTGTATATTAAACACAGTAGTTTCTCGTATACACATTAATGTCTCGTACTCAAAGTAGAGTCTCGTACATACAGTATTGTCTCGTACGCAGAGTAGTGTATTGTACGAACAGTAGTGTCTCGTATGCGTAATAGTGTATCGTATGCATAGTATTGTCTCGTACTCACAGTAGTGTCTCTTATACACAATAGTTTCTCGTACGCACAGTAGTGTCTCGTACGCACAATATTGTCTCGTACGTTCGGTAGTGTCTCGTACACACAGTAGTGTCTCGTACGCACAGTAGTGTCTCGTACATACATTACTGTTTCGTACACACAGCAGTGTCTCGTACACACATTAGTGTCTCGTACACACAGCAGTGTCTCGGAAACACGGTAGTGTCTCGTACAAACAGTAGTGTCTCGTACGTACAGAAGTGTCTCCCGTACACAGAGTAGTGTCTCGTAAACATCGTAGTTTCTCGTACACACAGTAATGTCTCGTACACACTGTAGTGTCTCGTACACACAGTAGTGTCTAGCACACACAGTAGTGTCTAGCACGCGCACGATTCTCTCGCAAGTGTGTCTGGTCTCACACTCAAGGAATGTCTCTTGTACCGAGGCACACTTCTTACGGCTGTAGGTCACTGAGCGTATAACATATAAGAAAGAAACCTTTATAAGTTGTGAATTGTAAAGTGAGTACCCTTTTGTGATAATGATACTGAACAAGTGATACAAGATATACAACTCCATACAGTGCGTCTTGGGCTTTAGGCAGATATATATAAATCATAAATCTTATTTAAATGTGGTTTCGGGCGTATCTGGGTGAATATGTTTAGATGACGTCAAGGGTGTATAAAATAAAAAATGTAAGAATGTAGGCGTGTATTCTATATACTTTATACTGTCTATGCATGTGTATAGTAATAGATAAATACTTAAGGAGGCATGCACTTTTTAAAATAATAATAATGTGTAAATAATAATTAAATATTATATCTGCCATATATATCTCTTATCTTTTATTTTCAAACAGTAGGCATTCTGCCCATGAGTTCAAAATAAATACAGACTTACATGCATATGATATACAGTTTCGGTAATTGACAATATATTGGTATGCATAAACTGAGTTGATACATGTTATGGATTCATATATAAACGAGGTGTTGTTGTTTTAAACAATTTGAAAAGAACAAAAGAAAAAAGAAAAACAAACAACAAAACAAAAGAAAACGTACATGAGATAAATAATTATAGAAAATATTTTAGTAATATTGAAAAAATATATTAATAGTATTCAGAGTGGAGAAAAGTGTGTTATTTATTATAATATGTATCATCACGTTTCTTAAAGCTCTTAAAAATGTATGTTAATAGATTTTTTATTGTTTTAATCTTTTCTGAAGAGAGAAGCTCAATACATTTAGGAACATTTGGTCGTTTCCAATAAAATTTAGGTATAAGATCACATCTAAATTAATAATATAAAGGACATTCCAATACAAAATGGAATTCATCTTCTAAGGAATTACAGAGTTGGCATTTTCTTTCTTCTCTAGGTATTTTATGTGGTTTATGCCATCGTCCTGTTTCTATTTCTAGTCGATGGGAAGATAATCTTAGTTTAGTTAAGGCTATTCTAAATTTCTTTATCAGTCCTATGTCTAAATATGTTTTAAAACTGAAGTTTGAGAAAATAATGTAAGTGTTTGCTCTACTTGAATTGGTTAACTGTTCGTTCCAATTGTGAATAAAATGGTCTCGAACTCTTTGTTTAAAGATATGTAAAAACAGGTCAATATTTTCGACTCCTTGAGAAATCCACACATCGTTAAAGCCCATTTTTTCTAATAAGTCTTTAATTTGTATTGCCCAATTTTGTTTGTTTGGGTATTTAGTGATATCGTCGATCATCATATTATATATATTTTTTTAATATATTTTCTATTGTCGGTGCGCGTTATTTTTAACCAGAAACGGATAATATGGGATAGTCGTTGACTTTTTAGTGAGGTTCTACCGAGTTCCCCATATATAAAGTTATTTTGTGTAGAACGTTTAACACCTAGTAGTTGTTTACAGAATTGCAAGTGTATCCTTTCTAGAGATTCGGCACCTGCGAAACCCCATATTTCTGCTCCGTAGTTTAGAATAGGAAGGATAAGTTTGTCGAATAAATTTAACGTATGGCTTATTTTAAGGTCTCCAAAGTTAATTAAGTATGAATTCAGTTTGAAAATTGCCTTTAAAGCTTGACCGCCTAATATTTCAAATGTTTTATTGAATGATCCACCGGGTGTAACTGTAATACCCAGATACGTAAATTGATTTGTAATTTCCAGTTCTTTACCATCATAAATAAATACCATATTTCTTCTTAGTCTTCTCCACTTCCTAAAAATCATTACTTTTGTTTTATTAACATTAACTACGAGTTTCCATCTGTTACAATATTCCTTTAAAATAGTCAACCCTTCTTGTAAACCGGCCTCAGTTTCCGAGAAGAGTACAATATCATCTGCATATAGGAGTACTATAAGTTTTAATGTATCAATATTTACGCCTTTGTAACCTTTTAGAGCAAAGTTTTCTTCTAGATCATTTACGTACATTGAAAATATAAACGGCGATAAACAGTCCCCCTGATGCCAGTCATATTAATTCAAAGACAAATATCTCAACTTCACAATTTTTTTAACATCTTCCAATATTCTTTTGCATTTTTATACCTGAGCATTTCCAGTTTTTGTGTTGAAACAATATTGTTTTGATCGAGTTAGTGTTTTATATTCTGATCTTGATTTAGTCATCAGTGTTCTATTTTCCAAACTATTGTCATTTCTAAATTTATTTAGTCTATTATAAAAATCGCTCCTTTTTGTTTTACATTCCTGATCAAACCATGGTTGATGCTTATTTTTATTTTTTCTGACAATTGTTTCTGGTGATGTTTTCTTCTTAAATATTGGATCACATATTTCTTTAAACTTTTCATAAAAAAAGCTCAGATTTTCTTCAAGATCTTCCCTAGTTTCTAGCGAGTGTATATTTTCTGTTAAAACATTTAAATTATCCCTTAATTCTATTTCACTGATGCTATTTAAAAACAAATCTTTTTTAGAGTTATCCCATTTATAACAAAAATCCACGTAATTATTTGTATCATTATTATTTGTATCTATAGTAGTATCAGGTTGTGTACACTCATTAACCTTTGAATAACTTACTGAAAAAATTATTTCACAATGATCTGACAGTATGTTTGGATCTCGAATATTAAAATAATTAAAACAATTTATTAATTCAGGTTTGCATAATACATAGTCTACAACACTCGAGCCCGCCTCTTTAATACATGTATATTTACCTATATATTTGTCATCACCAACTCTTCCATTCATAATTCGTAGACCGGTTAGTTTACAAAAGTTTATCAACAATTTACCATTTTCGTTAATTGTGCAATCTTGACTACTTCTCTCCAGGTAGACTTTAATATAATCAGATGGCATCATATCTAGATTATGTAAGTATTCATGCTCTACAAAATCATTTAATTTGCCAACTCGGCTATTTAAATCGCCTACAATTATGAAATTACATCTGTCATTATGGTCTCTTTCAATAGAAAGCATATCGTCTAAAATATAATCATATATATTTTGATCAATTAAAGCCTCTCTACTGCTACCCGTAGGTATGTTATAGCATAAGCACATAACTATATCATCTTCTAAGTTAAAAATATGTCCTTGTATTTTAATCCACATTAGACAGTCATCAACAGTTTTTACTGCCAGTTTTTATATGCCATGTTCCGTTAGGGCCATCGTATCATCGCGTATCAGCGTTTAGAAGTCGATGAGTCGATGAGCGATGATACGCTGGCACGATGGTCTACCGCGTTATCGCCATCTTACCTTCGTACCGTTGTACCTGTCATCATACCATCATACCATCATGTTTACATTCGATGCACGATGGTACGATGACGAGGGTACGCCATCGTACTATCGCCATCGCACCTGGCATCGCCATCGTACCATCTTACCGTCGCGTATTGACTTGTCAATACGTGATGGTACGATGGTCCTAGCGGAACAGGGCTACATACACTTAAACTAACTGGAATTTTTGTTTTCATTTTGAAAAAAAAACACAATATAAATTAAAATATTCCATATTACATTGAGGGAAAAACAACAATACTCTGTATTATAGCAGTATTCGTGGGTACAGTGTTTGTATTATAGCAGTATTCGTGGGTACAGTGTTTGTATTATAGCAGTATTCGTGGGTACAGTGTTTGTATTATAGCAGTATTCGTGGGTACAGTGTTTGTATTATAGCAGTATTCGTGGGTACAGTGTTTGTATTATAGCAGTATTCGTGGGTACAGTGTTTGTATTACAGTGTTTGTATTATAGCAGTATTTGTGGGTACAGTGTTTGTATTATAGCAGTATTCGTGGGTACAGTGTTTGTATTATAGCAGTATTCGTGGGTACAGTGTTTGTATTATAGCAGTATTCGTGGGTACAGTGTTTGTATTATAGCAGTATTCGTGGGTACAGTGTTTGTATTACAGTGTTTGTATTATAGCAGTATTTGTGGGTACAGTGTTTGTATTATAGCAGTATTCGTGGGTACAGTGTTTGTATTACAGTGTTTGTATTATAGCAGTATTTGTGGGTACAGTGTTTGTATTATAGCAGTATTCGTGGGTACAGTGTTTGTATTATAGCAGTATTCGTGGGTACAGTGTTTGTATTATAGCAGTATTCGTGGGTACAGTGTTTGTATTATAGCAGTATTCGTGGGTACAGTGTTTGTATTACAGTGTTTGTATTATAGCAGTATTTGTGGGTACAGTGTTTGTATTATAGCAGTATTCGTGGGTACAGTGTTTGTATTATAGCAGTATTCGTGGGTACAGTGTTTGTATTATAGCAGTATTCGTGGGTACAGTGTTTGTATTATAGCAGTATTCGTGGGTACAGTGTTTGTATTATAGCAGTATTCGTGGGTACAGTGTTTGTATTATAGCAGTATTCGTGGGTACAGTGTTTGTATTATAGCAGTATTCGTGGGTACAGTGTTTGTATTACAGTGTTTGTATTATAGCAGTATTTGTGGGTACAGTGTTTGTATTATAGCAGTATTCGTGGGTACAGTGTTTGTATTATAGCAGTATTCGTGGGTACAGTGTTTGTATTATAGCAGTATTCGTGGGTACAGTGTTTGTATTATAGCAGTATTCGTGGGTACAGTGTTTGTATTACAGTGTTTGTATTATAGCAGTATTTGTGGGTACAGTGTTTGTATTATAGCAGTATTCGTGGGTACAGTGTTTGTATTACAGTGTTTGTATTATAGCAGTATTTGTGGGTACAGTGTTTGTATTATAGCAGTATTCGTGGGTACAGTGTTTGTATTATAGCAGTATTCGTGGGTACAGTGTTTGTATTATAGCATTATTCGTGGGTACAGTGTTTGTAAAACGTGGTCTCTTCACTATATGATAATATATCCAGTATAAACACATATGAGTATTTACTATAAACATGTAAAATACGCCTTATCAGATGTTTAAGATGTATATACATTTTCGTAATTGTGTTTACCCGAAATGTGTACTGGTTCTTATTGTTTTAGAAATGGCTGTATGAATACTACAGCTGTCCAAAAAGTTCGTGGACACATTACATTGTTCAACTTGTAGCCATGTTAATCTAAAATAAACTATTTAGCCAAATTGTTCAATGCTTTGTGGATCACCGTAACGGTTCCAGATTTCAAAATCAAAGGTTTGCTAATAATTAAGCTACAGAGTATCGTGCATGTTCTATACTAAACGCCAGTAATTAGTTCGATTGCACACAACATGTCACATACACAGCTGTGGTATTCATTGATGATGTATTTACTGTTTTAACTAGGCATTGATTCTACCGATGTTACGGCCTCAAACATATAAAGACAGGTTCTCGATAGAATACATCTTATTTATGTACGAGGAATGTCCGAAAAGTTCGTGAACATGTCAAAAACTGAATTTATATATACTGACGAGATAAAGAAACGCCTCATCGGGAATTTCCGCTATATATTGTATATACCGTACACTTAATGCCACATAATATTCCAAAGAAATCCCAAGATGTTTTGTAAAACAAAGTTGCAGTTGGTTAGAGAAAGGACACAACTGTGATGTTGTAGACGTTTTAATCACAGTACACTTTATAACAAGAAATTCATAAATATTGAAGTTCCTCTTTGAAAAATTGACTATTTTAGTACTGTATTTAAAGTAAAGAGTTTGCAGAAATTTGCATCCTAAGTTTGCTAACATGCTTGAGCCAAACAGATACTCTGCCAATAATCAAACTTTGAAGAAATACTATTTGCTGTGTTTTGTGTTGGTTCAGTATTTTTTCCGAAAAGAAAGGTCTTACGTAGCCATGTACCATTCGATTAACAGCAGCATAGTGTACATATCTTAGGATTTCTTTGGAATATTATGTGGCATTAAGTGTGCGGTATATACAATATATAGCGGAAGTTCCCGATGAGGCGTTTCTTTATCTCGTCAGTATATGAACAGGACAAGTTACTGATTTATTGTTTATCAAGGTCGATTATCCAGACAGATTATTCGCATAGGTTATCCATATGCTCTGTTTAGTCTATTAGTTGCATGTTATGCATAACCTGAGCGCCGCCATAGTTATTTTTTCCTCTTGCCGCTTTACGACAACATACTATATTACGTAAAATCTGTCTATATATTCAATGCATTCTGCATTGCTTGCTGTAAAAAGCAAAACGCAATAAAACTAAGTTTACCTAAAACTGGCAAAACGTATTTGTAAACTGATGTGTGCATGATTGTTCATATGATGTTTAAGTGTTAATTGATAATACTGCAAAAAGGGTGGCCATTCATCTTTAACTTCATCTCCATTTTTTAAAAGAAAGTAAATATTGACATAGCCCCTGTAATAATGTATTACTCGATAACTTCGACAAATCTAACCCGACAGATTAAAAAGATTTACAACTATTTTGTAAAGGGCCTGCTTGTGTGATTCAATCGTATTGAACATGTTTTATCTAAACAATGTTTCGAAGGCTGATATCTACATATTTATTTTTTGGTTTAAATTGATTGGGAAACAAGTTCTTTCAACTTATATGAATCACTCTCGATGGCTTCCTGTGTAGAACCAGTTCTAAGCAATGTGGATTACGTACCTTTCTCAAGGATAACTAACATGGCCATGAGATAAGGTACAAGTGGTTATGATATTGCGAAAAAATGCAGGACTAATGAGCTTACATTGATTGGTTGTTCTACGTATTTACTCCACATATGTGTACCACATATTTGTACCACATATGTGTACCATATATTTGTACCGTATGTTTATTACACATATCTGTACCATATATTTGTACCACATATGTATACCATATATTTATACCATATGTTTATTACACATATTTGTACCACATATGTTTTCCACATATGAGTACCACATATTTGAACTACTTATATGTACCACATATTTGTACCACATAGTACCATATAGTTGTATCATATATTTGAACCACATATGTGACCATATATTTGTACCATATATTTGTACCACATATTCGTACCATCTATGTGTACCACATATTTGTACCACAAATCTGTTCCACATATTCGTACCATATACTTATATGTGTACCACATTTATTCCACATATGTATATCACATATTTGTACCAGATATGTGTACCACATAAGTGTACTATACGTGTGTACCACATGTGTGTACCACATGAGTGTACCACAAGTGTGTTTGTATTTGTAACACATATGTATACCATATATTTGTACCATATATTGATTCCACGTATATGTACCACATATGTGTACCACATAGTACCATATATTTGTGCCAACAATTTGTACCGCATATTTGTACCACATCGTCGTACCAAACATGTGTACCACATATTTATATGTGGTACACATATTTATACCATATATTTGTACCACATATTTGTACCACATATGTGTACCTTCATATTTGTACCACATATTGGTACCATATATTTTTTCCACATATTTATTCCACATATGTGTACCATATATTTGTATCACAAATGTGTACCACATATTTGCATGATATAGTACATATTTGTACCACATACCTGTATCATACATTTGTACCACACATCTGTAATACATATTGGCACCACATATGTGTACCACATATGAGTAGCAAATAGTTGTACCTCATATTTATTCCACATATGTTGTACCAAATAGTTGTACCATATATGTGTACCACATATGTGTAATATGTGTACCACATATGTGTTCCACACATGTGTCCAGATATCTCTACTACATAAGTGTACCAAATTTGTGTACAACATATGTGTACCACACATTTGTACCACGTATGTGTACCACATATTTGTACCACATATGTGTACCATATGTTTTAACTATGTTTCGTGATGAAAACAAAGCAGTAAATGGGGTAAGGTGCATAACATCAGAAAACATGGTCGAGTTTATCAAAATTGAAGCTGGTTGACCTCAACGTTTTACTTCTAGATATTTATAAAATGATATGTTGAAATGCTGTGTAAAACTGTTTCTGTATTAATAACGCAATACAATAATGAATGCATACTGTTTACAATAGACATATTAAGAAGAAAAACAACATGGTCTCACTTATATTTGATGAGTTTGTTTGTTTGGTGTTTAAAAGTCATTTTCCGGCACGTTTTTTTTTGTGGTGGAGGCAGGCCACCCACTTATTCATGGGTAGAACCAGTACTGTATATCTCCTATAATCCGTAAGAATCGACATTTTCTCACTTACAAGTTGAGCTCCCAGTGGTATTCGGACCCGCAGTGGTGAGAGGCGGGAAGGTTTACAACGCAACGTCGTTAACCCCTCGATCACGGCTATTTGATGAGTATCCTTATAATAGCATTTATGATAATAGTTGCCCGTGTCGATCCAAAAATGAGGGTGGGGTTGTGTGTGTGGGAGTGGGCGTGGGGCGTGTGTAATTTCGGAGATGTAAACATATTTGGATCTCCGTGATTTGTCTTTTTCCGTTATGTGTATAGATCAGTTTTTGTAGTAGCGTAGTCCCTAAATATCAAGCTGTTAAACAAGCATTGGAAAGGTACACAACAATTAATAGCATAACAGGCAATGTACTGTATTGACTTAAATAAGTATCTCGTCAAGAATACGTACATGTACATATACAAATACAAACACTACTTATTTCACGTGAAGACTAGCTATTAAAATTAAGTTCAGTAAATTTAACAATAATTTAAAATTGACACATACCTGTACTTTAAGTTTCAAAATCTTTCTTATCTGCATGCATCGTCTTTGGTTATTCCTACTAACTTGTATTATTTGATGTCATAAACACTCATAATTTATGTTTGTTTACTTTTGGTTTGTAAATTTCAAACAACAACACTTACAAGTGGGTAGTTTTCAATCTCAAATTCGTCTAAAATCCTACTAATATCACTGCCTACCATCTAGCATAATTATGTAAACTACTTCTGCAAATTGCATAACATCAGCATCAGATTCCCCCTTAATTTCGTTTCTAAATGTATATGTGTACGACACGTTACGTGGTCCGAGTATTAACTTTCATACCCCATCCAAGCTCTTCTCCAAGAAGGGAAAACCGGGTTGGCTGGGGTATGAAATAAAACCTCAATTTCGGCTTAAAAGGCTTGCATAATGTAAGATTAAAACATTTAATAGGAAATTGTAAACAGGTTATCACATTTTTCCAGTAAAAAATGTGTTTATACGCGTTTCATTATCGAAATATCAGTTATAAAATTCTGTTATATAAGCTTTCCCATCGCTTAATGGAATTAAGGCGGGTCCACGTAATGAATTCGGCCTTTTTTAAAAAAGGCTCCAAATAAAACTGACTTAAACTAATCCATTGTATCGTTTTTGCACGTTATGGGTTAGTACTAGTTATAATAATATGTTCAAACATTACTTACCGTTTTGTAATATGCCATCCACCTACTTGTTCTTAGTTACCATAAACATGTTTCCATTGCATTCATTTATGTACATAATACACTCCTTTAATAAGGCAACATGCTGTGCAGTCTACAAGTGGTATTTGTAACATGTTGTGCAGTTAACAATCTTTTGTTAACTAGTTATATCCATAAATGTATATTCAAGAATCAATATAAACCAGTTTGTTCAGCACACATTATTTTCCACTTACATCTACTGTCAGTTTGTCATTTTTAAAACTTTGAATGTTTTAATGCTTAAATTAAGTTTTGCCACCTCCACAACATAATAAAACGATGTATATATGTAAACATAAACGCTGTAATCTGATATTGTGAGGAGTTATCATATCATACAAATACTTAAAATACAACGACATTCAAAGATGTTACATACATGTTAAAATGATTCAGAAGGAAGCTACACGTGTATACGCTTGTATAAATGTATGAGGGTCTCACACCTCAATTAATTTCCCCATGTGGCTACTGTACAGCCTTTTCCAACATCTCAGCTTCAATGCTTCAATGCTGGACAGCAGACATTGCTTTTGGTTTAATATCTTCAGTATAGCCAAGACCAGTAATTTAAAACTATAAAATGGTTGTGGCTTTGAAGTAGAATACCGCTTAAGCCGGTGCTAGTGGACGTGAGAGGTGTTTCTTCCTACATTACCTCTCATGAACAGACTCAATACAACCGAGTCTGCTATTTTATTCTTTTGGTTGTATTTATTGCTTTCATGGGATCTCCCTTATCAGTATTTATTAACATTCACACTAGCGTTCGTTTAGCGCTGTGTGGCGGACGTAAAGTCTCCCCGTACCACGAATCAGAAGTGTTATTTTTACTCGTCCTTTGGGATCAACGGGCCCAATGTATGTGGCTTTGAAGTAGAATATCACTTATGCCGTCGCTAGTGGGCGTGAGAGGTGTTGCATCTTACATTACGTCCCATGAACATACTCAATAAAATCGAGTCCGCTACTTTATTCTGTTGGTTGTGTTTATTGCTTGCAAAGGCTCGCCTTTATCAGTATTTATTCTTCGTGATTTGTATTTGTGTGCGTTTACGTAATTAGTTGCCCAATGGCATAGTCTACATAGGTGACATTATGTGTACGTTTTGTTTGTGCGTTTTAAATGATATATGCACACACATATATTAAGCAACTTTCAATTTCGACAGCCAATGCGACATCACACTGGTCGTGGGCGCGGATTATTACTTGTACCACTTCTACGACCAGTGTGAATCCCTGAGGAGCCATCATCAACTGAAAAAGAAACACCACAAATAACACGATCAGTGGGATTGACCTACTTGGCGTAATTGACGATCGCTTTCCTGATTGGCTAAAACAATTTCAAGTCTGCAAATTGGCCCTAGTCACAATTCTGCAGGCATCCGATTGACCGAAATCTCCAAATTAAAGTATAATCTTCCACAGAAACATAATTATCCTCGATGGAATTCTTCCTCGACGAGATGGAATAAACTCCGACTATCAACAGGACTCTTTTGCAACCATAAACGTCTACTGAAAAGCTCGCCAACGGGCTTCGTTCCACATGCCGAGTAGAAACAAAAACATATCTCGGCGACACACGGGGCAAAACATATCATGAATATGTAGAAGCATCATCCTGATATTTCTATTCAATCTTTTTTATTTTAAACAAATAAATATTGACGAATTCGCTTTTACTTAAAGCTTTAAATCGTGGACTTTGTTGTTGTTGAAACATTACTTGCAAATTAAGAAATAAACATACTATTATCATCGTTTTAGAATTAAATTTAATTAAACTGTTAAAAAAGGAATCCACAATATAGCTGAATATGTCATATACTAGAATAGAAGCGATGGTAAATAATCCTCTGTGAGAGTCAATGTTGACTACTAAATATTGTACAATTACGCAATGCACAAAACCTCGGTTCGTTCGGCGTAATTAGCCGTATGAACGCGCTTCGATCGGCGTATGTAATTTGCTGTTTTTCACATTCAAATGAAGCTGGTTTAAATCTCCGGGGGTCTTTTTGTCCTTGACTGTTCCAAGGCGGTAGCTATATTTTAAACACTTTTGAGTTTGTCGCATACATCGATTTTTTATTGTAATTATCCCCACCTTTTTTCAAGAAAAATTGGGGATCATGTTTTCCTGTCCGTCCGTATGTACGTCCGTACGTCCGTGTGTAATGTTGCGTAACTCCTCCTAAACCACTAGGCGTAATTCAACCAAATTTAGTGTATGACTTCCCCACATCATGACAACTTGCCAGAGCAACATTATTTTTGACTCCGCCCCAAGGTGCCCGCCCCAGGGGCAAAAGGTCAATCATTAAAAATAACTACACTAATATTTTTTATTATTTTACGTACAAGTTGGTATGTATACCCATCTATATAAGATACACAACATAAATAACGTTTTTTTTATTTCAACCTCCGATGTCCGACCAGGTGTTGGGCGAATATGATGGGAGTGTAGATGTGGGTCAAATCTTACTTTTATTATGTCTTATAAAGTCAACCAAGCTTTGTGTAGTACTTCAACACATCATAACGACGTGCAAGAACAACACTGTTTTCGACTCCGCCCAAAGGGGGCCCGCCCCAGGGGTCAAAAGCTCAAATACACTAAAATTTCATCTAATTAACCACTAGGCGGAATTCAACCAAATTTAGTGTATGACTTCCCCACATCATGACAACGTGCAAGAGCAACATTATTTTTGACTCCGCCCCATGGTTCCCGCCCCAGGGGTCATTATGTCAAATACACTAAAAATTCAAAATTGTTGACGACGTCTTTTCCGACTACTGTTGCTAGGGAGCTATGGTATTGTTTATCATGTTGTACTTTGGGGGTTGATTGGCATACTGCCATGGAAGTTCATGAGACTTTTGAGGAATTTTGATGCAATGCCGGAAAAAGGAGCTAAGGGAGATAATCCATGCATCTCTGACTTGCACTTCAAAAAGGTGGGGATCTGCGATGGCTCATCATCGACTACACCTAGTTGTTGTTTGTTTTATATGCGCATTGTTTATTCTATATGCGTGTTGTTTGTTTTATATGCGTTTTGTTTGCTTTGTGTGCGTGTTGTTTGTTTTATATGCGTGTTATTTGATTTATATGCGTGTTGTTTATTGTATATGCGTGTTGTTTGTTTTATATGCGCGTTGTTTATTGTATATGCGTGTTGTTTGTTTTATATGCGCGTTTTTTATTGTATATGCGTGTTGTTTGTTTTATTGTTTGTTTTATATATGTGTTGTTTGTTTTATTGTTTATTTTATATGCGTGTTGTTTGTTTTATATGCGTGTTGTTTGTTTTGTATGCGTGTTGTTTGGTTAACTGTGTTCTGTGAATGCTACATTTCGTGTGCGACTGTTATACTTATTTTAAGTAACAGTCCATTATATTAAAGAATGTATAAAACAAACATATTTTGAATGTGTATGCATCCTCAGTAAATATCAATTGGAAAAAGGGCCGTAACTACTGTTGTTAGAACTTGTGGCCCAACCCGTTTGCATATTATATGGCAATAAAATATGTTTAAATCAGTAAATATCGATCGTAATAAAAAAGCAGCAAATATTACAAGATAATTCAAAATAGATATAACAATCGAAAGGGAAATGTAGCATTCAAGGACAACAGTCAACCACAAACACACACAGACACAAAGAACAACTGTATAAAACAAGACCTCGGTCTGAGTGTGTCTCGCCCACCTCGGCAAACGGCATATACAATATTTTATTAAATTTGTGCTTAAATGACGTTCACCAAAGACAACACTTTATATGACCATTATATGACCAAGTATCTAACAAACAAAAGCGAGGTAATCATAAGAAGTTAAGTTTTTGTGGTTAAATGGGTTAACCAGGGTGTAGGTTTGGGAAAATAACGCAAAATATGACCTGGGCCATGATATTTTTCTGGTTCAGCGATGTCCACCAAGTTAACTGAGGTTAATTACCTAACCAATGTTAATTACCTAACCAAGGTTAAGTTACCTAACTAAGGTTAAGTTTGGGAAAAGTAACGCAAAATATGACGTTGACTTTGGTATTTTTTGTCGTCCAGCGATGTCCACCAATGCCAGCAATACATATGACCAAGTATCAAAGACACAAAGTGAGGCAATCACATGAAGTTAACCGAGGGTAATTACCTAACCAAGGTTAATTACCTAGCAAAGGTTAAGTTACCTAACCAATATTAAGTTTGGGGAAAATAAGCAACATATGACCTTGACCTTGGTATTTTCTGTCGTTCAGCGATGTCCACCAATGCCAACAATACATATGACCTAGTATCAAAAACATAAAGTGAGACAATCACATAAAGTTAACTGAGGTTAAGTTACCTAACAAAGGTCAAGTTTGGGGAAAATAAGCAAAATATGACCTTGATAATTTGTGTCGTTCAGTGATGTCCGCCAATGCCAACAATACATATGACCAAGTATCAAACAAAGAAACTGAGTCAATCCCATTCAGTTGACAGAGGTTAAGTTTCCAAACCAAGGTTACGTTACCTAGCCAAGGTTACATTTTGGAAAAATAACGCAAAATATGACCTTGATCTTGGCATTACGTGATGTCCCTTGACCCAACATAGCATTTGACAAAGTTTCAGAAAGATTCGAGCAGCGGTTGTTGAGTTATAGTTGATTTAAATTGTGACCGCCGCCGCCGCCGGAAAATGACTGCTATATCTCGCTACCCACTTTGTGGGAGACAAAAAAGAATAAAAGACAAAATAAGATATCCAAAACACACAGGGATTGACAATAGGGCTACCGCCTTGGAACGGTCAGTGGCAAACAAGGACAAGCCTGGTCTTACGGAAACACAAAATAGCTGCGTAATAGTGTATATGGAGATGAACTAAAAGGAAAAAAATAAATTATAATAATATAATAAGACACGGGAGCTACAACAGTACTGAGAACGAAGGCTGGTTATCAATTACACGCCCGAACGTTTTTCTTACCAGACACATTCTTCCCCCAAATATAAACCCTAAAATGCATCATCGATACTATCAGTAAGGATGTTCCCTACTAACCATCTTATTTTCAAGGCCCGAGCCCTACACAGATATCCTATGAGTGTGCCTTTAGAGTACATATTCACACTGTAACACCCTTGAGATTGCATTGGCAGTGTGAATCCAAAAGTAACTGTGCAATGCTACCTTACCGTTACCATATTCGAATATAGTAATCATATAATAACACATGTTCTCATCAAATATAATAATTTGCAACTGTTGTCATTTGTTGCGAGATACAGTTAATTCGGCATAATTCGTTTATATACCATTTGTTTGGGTTAATATTTATTTCAACAAAAAGTAATATTGTAACTAGCTCACTGCATGAAAATAGGCATTTAATCATCAATTAAATTAAAATTAAATTACGCTTTTACTTGTAATATAATGGAATGACAGTGAATTTAAATTATGATTAAATGTGAAGTTTAATTTACATTTAATCAACATTTAATTTTCCACAAAATTTCGCGTTTTTATGAGGATTTAAGTTGGACTTAAATGCTATTATATATGGCATATACATGCATTTTGTGGAAATTAAATATGGAATCTTGAATTCTCAGGTCTGCTTGAATTCCTATTAAACATCTTTTAAATTTGGTATACTAAATCTTTATACCTGCTTACATTTCAATTAAACACCTTTAAATGTGGTTTACCTAAATCAAAGGCCTACTTAAATTTCAATATAATGCCTTTTAAATTTAGTGCGCGCTGCATGAAACACAGCCATTTAACCATTGGAAGTTACCAAAACCGCCGAATAACGCTTATCAAAGCACTGACATTTAAGAGCTGGGCGAGGCTGAAGAGCAAACATAATTAGTTGGTCACAAAAGTCTGTATAGTAGTGGTATCGGTATGTGTGAGTAGAAGTCACGCCGAAATGTCACTACTCTATGTTAAATTACTGTAAATCAGCCGGATGTACTCGCCTGGTGTAGTCAAAAGTAGTTCTCTATTAAAGAGTGCTAATGTGGTTTTCTTTAAAAAAACAAAAACGTAATGGTTTATGTTTTGGCTGTAACTGTATTTTGGACATGTTATTGACATTTGGAAATGCAGCTCATCATCATGTTTACAGTTTTAGACATGCATTTATAAAAGCGAAAGTACAAAGCGCATGCAATTGCAAGGGTTGAAGACAATGTTGACCTTTGACCTGGTGTTAGTATTCAGCTAAAGAAGTCGTTCTTTGAAGATGTTCAATCCCAATTTCTTTTTTGATGTTTAATAGCGGACATGTTTATTTGCATGATAAAGTAACTTTCCCAGAATTCCAACAATGCTGAGTTTTATCATGTTGTCAGCATCTTCACTTTTGTGCGAAAGGTGCATGGAGAACCATTTACCCTATTATAACCTCTACATGCCCCGTGGAACCGGAGTATGTGGACATGTCCCTGAAATGTTTATATTTGGTCTCAAAGTAAAAACAAGCAAAACACATTGATACTAACATTGACGAATACAGTTTGAAATCACTGATGTGGAAATACTAGTAAACGTGCAATTAACAGCATAAAATAGTAATATAATAATAATTACTATATAATTTTGTTTCAACATAAACTATACATGTTTTTAACATGATATATAATATGAATAACGCAACACCGGTAATAATATTTAAAAACAATACTCTCAACGTCTTTATCTTACCATTATTAAAACCATTTAATATTTGTTTTAGAGCAGTCTCGGTAGCTTAGTGAACCATTGGCCTTAGAGCTGTATACCCCTACCAAGCGTTAGTTCGCTCCAAGCCGACGGCATGTCTGATAGGATTTGTTATCCTTCATTGCCTCTCCCTCTGAGGTCGCTGTCTCAATATAACCTGATATGACTTGTTAACGAGACGCAAAACTCCATCTTTTCATGGCACCCTTCCTTTCAATATATCAAAACAGATACATACTTCATTCAAACAAAAGACCAAGTGACATATGGGTACACATGTTATCACTGCTTTATTATCATAACGAATGGCAAAGGTATGTACTCGTATAAGTACACTGAGCAACATAAATTTAGAACATAAATGCATGTCATTTCCATAGACGAGATACAAAGCCGTGCATGTTCGGGTCTATGACAGAGTGGCATAAATATGACCAATACTAAACAAAGCCGATGATAAAAATAAAGCAAAGATGTTAGGAACATACCTGTATATTTTATCGAAATCGTTCTCAGTTTAGGGAGGTAATATTCAGTAGATGAGAAGTCAAAAAAATCCATATTCAGTATTTGTATTATGGGAAAAGATATGGAGTTAAAAAAATCCATATTTCATATGTGTACTATGGGAAGATAACTCTTAGCAATAGTCATTCACGATTTATCTCACGATTTTATGTTAGTTGATATTGAATTGAAAGTACTTTTTTTTTTTCAAATTTACATTTTACACAGTTAATACATGTTTAAACATTATATAATTTTGTTCTGTTCCATTAACAACAGAAATATTAAGTTGGAAGTAAAATAGACAACGTTTAGCTAGATTATTGTACCCAGCAGACAAATTCAGTCAAAATTCTGTCTGCCGGGTACTTGTCCAATATCAGTACAGTATTGTACCGATAAATGTCAAATAACCACATAATAAATACAAGGGTTAGCAATATCTTAAATTAAGTAAAATGATATGATTTTTTTAAGAATCAAACGTTTTCTTACCATTGTTAATAAGGTTATGGATAAATAAAACATACAGCTAAATATGTATCGTACATTAAAGGATGTGTAGTTTCCCTGAGAGGATAATAACGATATTTAAAAATACGTAAATATCTTTTTTGACTTAAGTAATATTTTCCACTTAAGTTGCATGATGAATACCGACCAAGCCAATCAAATATGCATATTTGCTTATTGCAAAAGTAAAAAGAGTAATATTTCTATAAGTATCAACCGAGTACTGAAAATAGACGTGTCACTAACATCAGCAACAAGTCGATAATACACAGAAACTATTAAATATAATACCAATAGTGAGAATTCAATATAATACGAGACATATGCACAGTGTATACATTTACTAAATATTTACATTCAATTTAAAACTTAATAACTGCCAACATATTTTAACATTCAGTCCATTTCAATATCTGAAATCAAAGATAACCAACTATATACGGCTACGTTATAAATAGAGAGTAATTAACGAACAGAACAGAACATCACTTTATTAAACTCAAATCACAGGTGATACAAGAGTATACAATACAAACGTTCTTGTAATAATACACATGACATGGTGTTAGTTTTTACAATGTTAAATATAATAGGAATAACAATTATAATGCAATCACTTATATTTTATGGGAAAATCAAAAAAAAAAGAGAAAAAAAAAGTTTATATGTGTGTGGTGGTTTGAATTTGTTTGGTTTGATTAGACGGCGTTTTTTTTTACCACTCGTCTCACTCAAGCAAAAGAAACACCTTTCCCATTTGAATGAATAATTCATGATACTCGTACCATAATCTATGTATTACACGTGAATATATAACTTGTCTCTTGTTCCTGGTGTTTACTCGGCAGTGCGAATAAGACTTTAGTTTCGACCGCATTTCCAACAGAAATTCATGTCATGATTAATGTGCTTGAATCTGTAAATGGTTTCTACTAGTATACAGTTAGTTACAATGTAAAATCGGAATACACTGAACTCGATTTTATATCCGCACCAACAGCTAAGGACATATGGCGACTTTCCAGCTTCCACTGGTGGAGAATGATCCGAGGTGCCCCTCCGGGCTATTTTCGTGCACGGGTGGGCACCTGAGTAGAACCACCGATGTTCTGCAATCCAGCTGGATAGCTTCCTCACATAAAGATTCCTAGGCCCTTGAGGGATCGAACCCACAGTGGTGAGGGACAATTGATATCAAGGCAGAGACTCTAACCACTCGGCCACGGACGCTCCAAAGTCTGAATACAATCCGTTTGAGATCATGCTGTATTTATGTAAATACTGGCATGGTAAGATAGTACACCCAATAATTAGATCCATGTTTATGTTGCATGTATAAGCTCAAATTTATACAGGGGACAAGTTACCAATACCTAAATCAAAGACAGAATGAAATATAATTACTACGTACATGTAATTTGATTCCTTGAAATACCTAAAACTTAGCTATACACACGTGGTAATACATACAGCACCAGGCTATATGGAAAGTTGTTGTTACTACACACATTCACTGATGCTGACATCATTTAAAAGAGTTTTGAAGGCAAATATTAAAAATCGTGTAAAAACTTTAAGTGATAGGCATTTTTAAAGTTTTGAGTCTAAATACACCATCATTTTCTATTTGTGCGAATATACACGTAAATGATCACAAACAAAATTATAAAACTTTAAAAAGAACCAAAATTTAAGGTTATATAATGCTAAAACTTATCATAAACTATAACCTTTTCTACGGGAAACTTGTTTAAACATTCTGCAACAGCATGTAACAGTTTAGTAACCCGTCTGTCCATGGCAATAAGAAACCCTTTAGTCAATACTGGAGCCACAGCGTCATGTTGTAAAGCCATTTCCATCAGGTAGCTCAGCTTTTCTGGTCCCGTGTAAAGTTTTAGATATTTGAGAAAGGTCGATTTACGAATAAGACAGCAGCGTACTAGTGGTGCCAGTATGGACATTCCGTCGTGAGTTGAAATTCCAAACCTGTGTACATTTATAAGAGAGAAATATCAAAATTAATGCATGATTCATAATACACTGAGCAAAATAAATTTAGCACATCAAATAGATGTCATTTGTTTTTGTTTGAGAATAATAATAATTTGTTTAAACATTTCAGCATTTTTTAAACAATAACATTAATGGGCAATTCTTGTCAATGCCAAACATCAAATGTGTTCAAAGCAATACGTTTTAATAGTGAACTAAGTTGTTTCTAATATACGCACGGACCTAACTAATTATTACACATCCTTCTAGCATTTCTAATGTCTTCAAACAATTATATCAGTGTTCATCTTTGTCCCTAAAAGGTCCTGCTAATCTTTTTTGCTCAGTATATAATCATCCTTATTTTAAAATGGGTTCAATTTAATCAGCACATCCTCACACCTCAGAGTTACAACTGTCCACCCACTCCACACCTCCACCCTCCACCCTACTCCCTAAACCCACGAGAACGCTGTGGTACACTGGCAAGCGAGAATGTGTGTGCGTGAAAAATAAATGAGTATTGTTTTTGCTAGTGTTCGTCCGTGTCAATTTCTTGCAATCCGAACAGCGAATGAATATGCAAATATCTTATCAACAGGAGATGGCATATGCGCTTCGGTACTTGTTATATATATATATAAGGATAAGTTCCCGGTTTTCTGTAAACCAATTCGTCATTTAAACCGCGTTTTTCCTGTAGCACATACTGCCCGAAAACAGCTGAATATCAATATCAGTAGCAGAACACACCGCTCGGATTAAATACCAGAGAAAAAAAATCACCTCAGCACATACTCAGGCGTGTATTTATAATTGCATGTTTTAAAACAACCTTACAGTTAACTCTTTATATTAGTAGAGAAATTGATATCTGAAAATCATTTATGACTGAAAATTTACCGAAAATAATAATAGTCTGCTATGAGGTACTAAAAAGGTGAAAACAAACGTACCCTCTGCCGTTATCGTATAGTATTGGGAATGAATAATTTCCCCACTCTTTAAAAGAGACGAAGCTGTGTCTATCCCTGTTTCCTGGAAAAAATGAAATCTCAAATTGTCACGGTACTCAAAATATCATACTAAAATGATCATATTTGACATGTTACCCAAATATATCTCACAGTATCATGATATTCAAATATATCTCAAAATATCCAGATATATCTCACAGTATCATAATACTGAAATATATATATACACTCAAGTGATATGAAAACGCAACACGGAAATTTCCGCTATATATTGTATGTACAATATGCTGCTTTTAATCGAATGGTACATGGCTACGTAAGACCTTTCCTTTTGGAAAAAATACTAAAACAACAAATAATACAGCAAATAGTATTCTTTCAATGTTTCATTATTCACAGAGTTCGCGTTTGGCTCAATCCTGTGAGCAAACTTAGGATGCAACATTTTGCAAACTATTTACGTTAAATACAGTACTGAACTAGCTCAATTTTTCAAAGAGCTACTTCAACATTTATGAAGTTCTTGTTACAAAGTGTAGTGTGATTAAAACGTCTACAACATCACAGTTGTGTCCTTTCTCTAGTTAACTGCAACTTTCTTTTTAAAAAACATCTTGGGATTTCTTTGGAATATTATGTGCAATTAAGTGTGCAGTATATACAATATATAGCGGAAATTCCCGTGTTGCGTTTTCATATCACTTGAGTGTATATCTAATGATCTCAAATATATCTCACATTGACATGATACCCATATATATCTCACATTGTCAGGATACACAAATACATCTCAAGTGGCATGATACCAAATATATCTCCCAGTGTCGTGATACACAAATATACCTCACAGTGTCATGATAAACAAATGTATCTCACAGTGTCAAGATACTCAAACAAATTGGCATGACACGCACATATATATAACATGTAATATACACACATTGTCATTATACTGAAATATATCTTACATTCTCATGATACTCAAATACATCTCCATTTATCCCTGGAAGTTACTATTGACCATGAAGTAAACTGTTGCAAGAGGCTGAATGCGTTGCGCAGTAGTTTACTTCTTTTCAATAGCATTTTCCTCGCATAATTCTAATCTGTTGACTTTTAACAAACTGATTAGGACAAGCTGCCTTAATCAAGCATTCGGTCACTCGGTCCCATTGTTATAAATTAATACACAAAACGAGAGATGTACTTAAATCCTAGGCGAAGAATTCACACAAGACCATCTACTTATGAATGTAACTACCGACTACTCTTACCTGTCACGAAATCAAATGTGTGCACGTCGATCATATCTAACAGTAACTTTCCGTTGTTAAATGGGTACTCTTTCCGCACAGAATCACAGAAGTCCTCTTGCCCCATCCATTCAGCTTTGCGGAATTTACTGCAAAACAAACATTGAGGTGAATTTGAAAATGGCTTTAAATGTGAAACTTTATTATTTTTTGAAATAGTATACACACATAATGTACAATTTATAACATGTGTGTATCTAGTTCAAGCTTTGGGAACACATTTGATGTGTTACAATACAATAAACATGAGATATATTTATTGTCGGAAATGCATGTTACATTTTCAAAGACAATAGCATTGTTAGTTTTCATATATTGGATTTTACGGCGAACCAACACAAAAATGTTATATGGCGCCAGCAGGAATGAATGTCCCAGACTCCAACAGAAAAATGTTATATGGCGCCAACAGGAATGAATGTTTCAGACTCTAACACAAAACTGTTATACGGCGCCAATAGGAATGAATGTTCCTGAATCCAAATCAAAAATGTTATATGGCGCCAACAGGAATGAATGTTCCAGACTCCAACACAAAATGTTACATGGCGCCAACAGGAAATAATGTTCCAGACTCCAACACAAAAATGTTACATGGCGCCAACAGGAATGAATGTTCTAGACTCCAACACAAAAATGTTATATGGCGCCTGCAGGAAATAATGTTCCAGACTCCAACACAAAAATGTTATATGGCGCTAACTGGAAAGATGTTCAAGACTCCAACACAAAAATGTTATATGGTGCCAACATGAAATAATGTTCCAGACTCCAAAACAAAAATGTTATATGGCGCCTACAGGAATCAATGTTCCAGACTCCAACACAAAAATGCTATATGGTGCCAACATGAATGATTCCAGACTCCAACACAAAAATGTTATATGGCGCCTACGGGAATGAATGTTCTTGACTCCAACACAAAAATGTTATATGGCGCCAACAGGAAAGAATGTTCCAGACTCCAACTCAAAACTGTTATATGGCGCCAACAGGAAAGAATGTTCCAGACTCCAAAACAAAAATGTTATACGGCGCCTACAGGAATCAATGTTCCAGACTCCAACACAAAAATGTTATATGTCGCCAACAGGAATGATTCCAGACTGCAACACAAAAATGTTATATGGCGCCAACAGGAATGAATGTTCCAGACTCACTCTCTGTTTGCATTGAGATACACATAATTAGGCATAATGGGCCTAGAATCTTCCTGCAAAAATGAAGAGATGCTACAATTAAAGTATGTTGTAAAGCCTCAATCATTTCATGGAGGAACGACCTGTGTTCCTGGAGGAACGACCTGTGTTTTCTACCCTTATCCAAGTAGCACCTGAAACAATACAGGGATCACGATGGAGGAACGACCTGTGTTGTCTGCCCTTACCCAAGTAGCACATGAAACAATACAGGGATCACGATGAAGACGCTTAATGAACATGACCAAAATGACAATATGAACATGAATTCTGGGAGGAGAGAATTTACCCCTCTGTCTGTATAAACATTGTCCCTATTCTTGCTCGGGAGCCACAAGGGACTAAACCGTAACTGCAACAATAACGCGTTTGTCGAGACGCGAGTTAAATGTCAATGTAAACCTAGAATACAGTCATATAACATGTATAAGGAACAGTAAACGCATATTAACATAGGAATGTCATTACATTTATTTTGAAGTAAGCAAAGGGAAATAATATTACGGTCGATACTATACAACTTTGAATATTGAGTTAATGTTCTTTCAACAATATTCGACGTGATATACCATGTCTTCTTTGCTCTCTTTCGTCTCTTACAAAGTGCCTACAAGATTATGTTTTAGTTCTTCATGTTCATTTTGTCATTTTTCAAGGTCTTCTTCATGACACCGCATATACAAATGTGGAAACGGCGCTCTGCAGTTCGGCAGGTTAGAAGGTTCTAGGCCCATGCTCCATATCTTATCTAGATGGAATGTTCGTCTCTGTTTGGCGCCAAATAACCTTTCTTGTGTTGGTGTGCCGTGAAACCGCATTTCAATCATTCAACCATTCAGCGATGGAAAAGCTTGCATACTAGCACAATTTTATGACGGATATTTCGACAATAAAACGAGTTTAACACATGTGTAATAATAACATGGATACAATGAGAAACCCTGTTTAAAATTACCTATTAAATGTTTTAATTTTACAATATGCAAACTTATTTAAACCGAATTTAAGGTTTATTTCATACCCCAGCTAACCCCGTTTTCGCTGCTTTGAGAAGGGGCTGCATAGAGTATGAAAGTTAATACTCGGATCCCGTAATGCAATAATATGGGATAAGACTTTCTCAAGCAGTGTGCTTGAAGACAATGCATAGCAGCATAAGGAACAATAATGATCGATAAAGGCAGATTCCCAGTTACAGGACATTAGATAAAGGCAGATTCCCAGTTACAGGACATTAGATAAAGGCAGATTCACAGTTACAGGACATTAGATAAAGGCAGATTCCCAGTTACAGGACATTAGATAAAGGCAGATTCCCAGTTGCAGGACATTAGATAAAGGCAGATTCCCAGTTACAGGACATTAGATAAAGGCTGATTCCCAGTTACAGGACATTAGATAAAGGCAGATTCCCAGTTACAGGACATTATATAAAGGCAGATTCCCAGTTACAGGACATTAGATAAAGGCAGACTCCCAGTTACAGGACATTAGATAAAGGCTGATTCCCAGTTACAGGACATTAGATAAAGGCAGATTCCCAGTTACCGGACATTAGATAAAGGCAGATTCCCAGTTACAGGACATTAGATAAAGGCAGATTCCCAGTTACAGGACATTATATAAAGGCAGATTCCCAGTTACAGGACATTATATAAAGGCAGATTCCCAGTTACAGGACATTAGATAAAGGCAGATTCCCAGTTACAGGACATTAGATAAAGGCAGATTCCCAGTTACAGTACATTAGATAAGGGCAGATTCCCAGTTACAGGACATTATATAAAGGCAGATTCCCAGTTACAGTCCAGTAGATAAAGGCAGATTCCCAGTTACAGGACATTAGATAAAGGCAGACTCCCAGTTACAGGACATTAGATAAAGGCAGATTCCCAGTTACAGGACATTAGATAAAGGCAGATTCCCAGTTACAGTACAGTAGATAAAGGCAGATTCCCAGTTACAGGACATTAGATAAAGGCTGATTCCCAGTTACAGGACATTAGATAAAGGCAGACTCCCAGTTACAGGACATTAGATAAAGGCAGACTCCCAGTTACAGGACATTAGATAAAGGCAGATTCCCAGTTACAGGACATTAGATAAAGGCAGACTCCCAGTTACAGGACATTAGATAAAGGCAGATTCCCAGTTACAGGACATTAGATAAAGGCAGATTCCCAGTTACAGGACATTAGATAAAGGCAGATTCCCAGTTACAGGACATTAGATAAAGGCAGACTACCAGTTACAGGACATTAGATAAAGGCAGATTCCCAGTTACAGGACATTAGATAAAGGCTGATTCCCAGTTACAGGACCTTAGATAAAGGCTGATTCCCAGTTACAGGACCTTAGATAAAGGCAGATTCCCAGTTACAGGACAGTAGATAAAGGCAGATTCCCAGTTACAGTACAGTAGATAAAGGCAGATTCCCAGTTACAGGACATTAGATAAAGGCAGATTCCCAGTTACAGGACATTAGATAAAGGCAGACTACCAGTTACAGGACATTAGATAAAGGCAGATTCCCAGTTACAGGACATTAGATAAAGGCAGATTCCCAGTTACAGGACCTTAGATAAAGGCTGATTCCCAGTTACAGGACATTAGATAAAGGCAGACTCCCAGTTACAGTACATTAGATAAAGGCAGATTCCCAGTTACAGAACATTAGATAAAGGCAGATTCCCAGTTACAGAACATTAGATAAAGGCAGATTCCCAGTTACAGTACATTAGATAAAGGCAGATTCCCAGTTACAGGACAGTAGATAAAGGCAGACTCCCAGTTACAGGACATTAGATAAAGGCAGATTCCCAGTTACAGGACATTATATAAAGGCAGACTACCAGTTACAGGACATTAGATAAAGGCAGATTCCCAGTTACAGGACATTAGATAAAGGCAGATTCCCAGTTACAGGACAGTAGATAAAGGCAGATTCCCAGTTACAGGACAGTAGATAAAGGCAGACTCCCAGTTACAGGACAGTAGATAAAGGCAGATTCCCAGTTACAGGACAGTAGATAAAGGCAGACTCTCAGTTACAGGACATTAGATAAAGGCAGATTCCCAGTTACAGGACATTAGATAAAGGCAGACTACCAGTTACAGGACATTAGATAAAGGCAGATTCCCAGTTACAGGACATTAGATAAAGGCAGATTCCCAGTTACAGGACCTTAGATAAAGGCTGATTCCCAGTTACAGGACATTAGATAAAGGCAGACTCCCAGTTACAGTACATTAGATAAAGGCAGATTCCCAGTTACAGGACATTAGATAAAGGCAGATTCCCAGTTACAGGACAGTAGATAAAGGCAGACTCCCAGTTACAGGACATTAGATAAAGGCAGATTCCCAGTTACAGGACATTATATAAAGGCAGATTCCCAGTTACAGGACATTAGATAAAGGCAGATTCCCAGTTACAGTACAGTAAATAAAGGCAGATTCCCAGTAACAGGACATTAGATAAAGGCAGATTCCCAGTTACAGGACATTAGATAAAGGCAGATTCCCAGTTACAGGACATTAGATAAAGGCAGACTCCCAGTTACAGGACATTATATAAAGGCTGATTCCCAGTTACAGGACATTATATAAAGGCTGATTCCCAGTTACAGGACATTAGATAAAGGCAGATTCCCAGTTACAGGACATTAGATAAAGGCAGATTCCCAGTTACAGGACATTAGATAAAGGCAGATTTCCAGTTACAGGACATTAGATAAAGGCAGATTCCCAGTTACAGGACATTAGATAAAGGCAGATTCCCAGTTACAGGACATTAGATAAAGGCAGATTCCCAGTTACAGGACATTAGATAAAGGCTGATTCCCAGTTACAGGACATTAGATAAAGGCAGATTCCCAGTTACAGGACACTAGATAAAGGCAGATTCCCAGTTACAGGACCTTAGATAAAGGCTGATTCCCAGTTACAGGACATTAGATAAAGGCAGACTCCCAGTTACAGTACATTAGATAAAGGCAGATTCCCAGTTACAGTACATTAGATAAAGGCAGATTCCCAGTTACAGGACAGTAGATAAAGGCAGACTCCCAGTTACAGGACATTAGATAAAGGCAGATTCCCAGTTACAGGACATTATATAAAGGCAGACTACCAGTTACAGGACATTAGATAAAGGCAGATTCCCAGTAACAGGACATTAGATAAAGGCAGACTACCAGTTACAGGACATTAGATAAAGGCAGATTCCCAGTTACAGGACAGTAGATAAAGGCAGATTCCCAGTTACAGGACATTAGATAAAGGCAGATTCCCAGTTACAGGACAGTAGATAAAGGCAGACTACCAGTTACAGGACATTAGATAAAGGCAGATTCCCAGTTACAGTACATTAGATAAAGGCAGATTCCCAGTTACAGGACATTAGATAAAGGCAGATTCCCAGTTACAGGACAGTAGATAAAGGCAGACTCCCAGTTACAGGACATTAGATAAAGGCAGATTCCCAGTTACAGGACAGTAGATAAAGGCAGACTCTCAGTTACAGGACATTAGATAAAGGCAGATTCCCAGTTACAGGACATTAGATAAAGGCAGACTACCAGTTACAGGACATTAGATAAAGGCAGATTCCCAGTTACAGGACATTAGATAAAGGCAGATTCCCAGTTACAGGACCTTAGATAAAGGCTGATTCCCAGTTACAGGACATTAGATAAAGGCAGACTCCCAGTTACAGTACATTAGATAAAGGCAGATTCCCAGTTACAGGACATTAGATAAAGGCAGATTCCCAGTTACAGGACAGTAGATAAAGGCAGACTCCCAGTTACAGGACATTAGATAAAGGCAGATTCCCAGTTACAGGATATTATATAAAGGCAGATTCCCAGTTACAGGATATTATATAAAGGCAGATTCCCAGTTACAGGACATTAGATAAAGGCAGACTCACAGTTACAGGACATTAGATAAAGGCAGATTCCCAGTTACAGGACATTAGATAAAGGCAGATTCCCAGTTACAGAACATAAGATAAAGGCAGACTCCCAGTTACAGGACATTAGATAAAGGCAGACTCCCAGTTACAGGACATTAGATAAAGGCAGATTCCCAGTTACAGGACATTATATAAAGGCAGATTCCCAGTTACAGGACATTATATAAAGGCAGATTCCCAGTTACAGGACATTAGATAAAGGCAGACACCCAGTTACAGGACATTAGATAAAGGCAGACACCCAGTTACAGGACATTAGATAAAGGCAGATTCCCAGTTACAGGACATTAGATAAAGGCAGACTCCCAGTTACAGGACATTAGATAAAGGCAGATTCCCAGTTACAGGACATTAGATAAAGGCAGATTCCCAGTTACAGGACATTAGATAAAGGCAGACTCCCAGTTACAGAACATTAGATAAAGGCAGATTCCCAGTTACAGGACATTATATAAAGGCAGATTCCCAGATACAGGACATTAGATAAAGGCAGACTCCCAGTTACAGGACTTTAGATAAAGGCAGATTCCCAGTTACAGGACATTAGATAAAGGCAGACTCCCAGTTACAGGACATTAGATAAAGGCAGATTCCCAGTTACAGGACATTAGATAAAGGCAGATTCCCAGTTACAGGACAGTAGATAAAGGCAGATTCCCAGTTACAGGACAGTAGATAAAGGCAGATTCCCAGTTACAGGACATTAGATAAAGGCAGATTCCCAGTTACAGTACAGTAGATAAAGGCAGATTCCCAGTTTCAGGACATTAGATAAAGGCAGATTCCCAGTTACAGTACAGTAGATAAAGGCAGATTCCCAATTACAGTACAGTAGATAAAGGCAGATTCCCAGTTACAGGACATTAGATAAAGGCAGATTCCCAGTTACAGGACATTAGATAAAGGCAGATTCCCAGTTACAGATCATTAGATAAAGGCAGACTCCCAGTTACAGGACATTATATAAAGGCTGATTCCCAGTTACAGGACATTAGATAAAGGCAGATTCCCAGTTACAGGACATTAGATAAAGGCTGATTCCCAGTTACAGGACATTAGATAAAGGCAGATTTCCAGTTACAGGACATTAGATAAAGGCAGATTCCCAGTTACAGGACATTAGATAAAGGCAGATTCCCAGTTACAGGACATTAGATAAAGGCAGATTCCCAGTTACAGGACATTAGATAAAGGCAGATTCCCAGTTACAGGACATTATATAAAGGCTGATTCCCAGTTACAGGACATTAGATAAAGGCAGATTCCCAGTTACAGGACATTAGATAAAGGCAGATTCCCAGTTACAGGACATTATATAAAGGCAGATTCCAAGTTACAGGACATTAGATAAAGGCAGATTCCAAGTTACAGGACATTAGATAAAGGCAGATTCCCAGTTACAGGACATTAGATAAAGGCAGATTCCCAGTTACAGGACATTAGATAAAGGCAGACTCCCAGTTACAGGACATTATATAAAGGCAGATTCCCAGTTACAGGACATTAGATAAAGGCAGACTCCCCGTTACAGGACATTAGATAAAGGCAGACTCCCAGTTACAGGACATTAGATAAAGGCAGATTCCCAGTTACAGGACATTAGATAAAGGCAGACTCCCAGTTACAGGACATTAGATAAAGGCAGACTCTCAGTTACAGGACATTAGATAAAGGCAGATTCCCAGTTACAGGACATTAGATAAAGGCAGATTCCCAGTTACAGGACATTAGATAAAGGCAGACTCCAAGTTACAGGACATTAGATAAAGGCAGATTCCCAGTTACAGGACATTAGATAAAGGCAGATTCCCAGTTACAGGACATTATATAAAGGCAGATTCCCAGTTACAGGACATTATATAAAGGCTTATTCCCAGTTACCGGACATTAGATAAAGGCAGATTCCCAATTACCGGACATTAGATAAAGGCAGATTCCCAGTTACAGGACAGTAGATAAAGGCAGATTCCCAGTTACAGGACAGTAGATAAAGGCAGATTCCCAGTTACAGGACATTAGATAAAGGCAGATTCCCAGTTACAGTACAGTAGATAAAGGCAGATTCCCAGTTACAGGACATTAGATAAAGGCAGATTCCCAGTTACAGTACAGTAGATAAAGGCAGTTTCCCAGTTACAGGACATTAGATAAAGGCAGATTCCCAGTTACAGTACAGTAGATAAAGGCAGATTCCCAATTACAGTACAGTAGATAAAGGCAGATTCCCAGTTACAGGACATTAGATAAAGGCAGATTCCCAGTTACAGGACATTAGATAAAGGCAGATTCCCAGTTACAGGACATTAGATAAAGGCAGATTCCCAGTTACAGGACATTAGATAAAGGCAGATTCCCAGTTACAGGACATTAGATAAAGGCAGATTCCCAGTTACAGGACATTAGATAAAGGCAGACTCCCAGTTACAGGACATTATATAAAGGCTGATTCCCAGTTACAGGACATTAGATAAAGGCAGATTCCCAGTTACAGGACATTAGATAAAGGCAGATTCCCAGTTACAGGACATTAGATAAAGGCAGATTCCCAGTTACAGGACATTAGATAAAGGCAGATTCCCAGTTACAGGACATTAGATAAAGGCTGATTCCCAGTTACAGGACATTAGATAAAGGCAGATTCCCAGTTACATGACATTAGAAAAGGCAGATTTCCAGTAAAAGGACATTAGATAAAGGCAGATTCCCAGTTACAGTACATTAGATAAAGGCAGATTTCCAGTTACAGGACATTAGATAAAGGCAGATTCCCAGTTACAGGACATTATATAAAGGCAGATTCCCAGTTACAGTACATTAGATAAAGGCAGACTCCCAGTTACAGGACATTATATAAAGGCTGATTCCCAGTTACAGGACATTAGATAAAGGCAGATTCCCAGTTACAGGACATTAGATAAAGGCAGATTCCCAGTTACAGGACATTAGATAAAGGCAGATTCCCAGTTACAGGACATTATATAAAGGCAGACTCCCAGTTACAGGACATTAGATAAAGGCAGACTCCCAGTTACAGGACATTATATAAAGGCTGATTCCCAGTTACAGGACAGTAGATAAAGGCAGATTCCCAGTTACAGGACATTAGATAAAGGCAGATTCCCAGTTACAGTACAGTAGATAAAGGCAGATTCCCAGTTACAGTACAGTAGATAAAGGCAGATTCCCAGTTTCAGGACATTAGATAAAGGCAGATTCCCAGTTACAGTACAGTAGATAAAGGCAGATTCCCAATTACAGTACAGTAGATAAAGGCAGATTCCCAGTTACAGGACATTAGATAAAGGCAGATTCCCAGTTACAGGACATTAGATAAAGGCAGATTCCCAGTTACAGGACATTAGATAAAGGCAGATTCCCAGTTACAGATCATTAGATAAAGGCAGACTCCCAGTTACAGGACATTATATAAAGGCAGATTCCCAGTTACAGGACATTAGATAAAGGCAGATTCCCAGTTACAGGACATTAGATAAAGGCAGATTTCCAGTTACAGGACATTAGATAAAGGCAGATTCCCAGTTACAGGACATTAGATAAAGGCAGATTCCCAGTTACAGGACATTAGATAAAGGCAGATTCCCAGTTACAGGACATTAGATAAAGGCAGATTCCCAGTTACAGGACATTATATAAAGGCTGATTCCCAGTTACAGGACATTAGATAAAGGCAGATTCCCAGTTACAGGACATTAGATAAAGGCAGATTCCCAGTTACAGGACATTATATAAAGGCAGATTCCAAGTTACAGGACATTAGATAAAGGCAGACTCCCAGTTACAGGACATTAGATAAAGGCAGATTCCCAGTTACAGGACATTAGATAAAGGCAGATTCCCAGTTACAGGACATTAGATAAAGGCAGACTCCCAGTTACAGGACATTATATAAAGGCAGATTCCCAGTTACAGGACATTAGATAAAGGCAGACTCCCCGTTACAGGACATTAGATAAAGGCAGACTCCCAGTTACAGGACATTAGATAAAGGCAGATTCCCAGTTACAGGACATTAGATAAAGGCAGACTCCCAGTTACAGGACATTAGATAAAGGCAGACTCTCAGTTACAGGACATTAGATAAAGGCAGATTCCCAGTTACAGGACATTAGATAAAGGCAGATTCCCAGTTACAGGACATTAGATAAAGGCAGACTCCAAGTTACAGGACATAAGATAAAGGCAGATTCCCAGTTACAGGACATTAGATAAAGGCAGATTCCCAGTTACAGGACATTATATAAAGGCAGATTCCCAGTTACAGGACATTATATAAAGGCTTATTCCCAGTTACCGGACATTAGATAAAGGCAGATTCCCAATTACCGGACATTAGATAAAGGCAGATTCCCAGTTACAGGACAGTAGATAAAGGCAGATTCCCAGTTACAGGACAGTAGATAAAGGCAGATTCCCAGTTACAGGACATTAGATAAAGGCAGATTCCCAGTTACAGTACAGTAGATAAAGGCAGATTCCCAGTTACAGGACATTAGATAAAGGCAGATTCCCAGTTACAGTACAGTAGATAAAGGCAGTTTCCCAGTTACAGGACATTAGATAAAGGCAGATTCCCAGTTACAGTACAGTAGATAAAGGCAGATTCCCAATTACAGTACAGTAGATAAAGGCAGATTCCCAGTTACAGGACATTAGATAAAGGCAGATTCCCAGTTACAGGACATTAGATAAAGGCAGATTCCCAGTTACAGGACATTAGATAAAGGCAGATTCCCAGTTACAGGACATTAGATAAAGGCAGATTCCCAGTTACAGGACATTAGATAAAGGCAGACTCCCAGTTACAGGACATTATATAAAGGCTGATTCCCAGTTACAGGACATTAGATAAAGGCAGATTCCCAGTTACAGGACATTAGATAAAGGCAGATTCCCAGTTACAGGACATTAGATAAAGGCAGATTCCCAGTTACAGGACATTAGATAAAGGCAGATTCCCAGTTACAGGACATTAGATAAAGGCTGATTCCCAGTTACAGGACATTAGATAAAGGCAGATTCCCAGTTACATGACATTAGAAAAGGCAGATTTCCAGTAAAAGGACATTAGATAAAGGCAGATTCCCAGTTACAGTACATTAGATAAAGGCAGATTTCCAGTTACAGGACATTAGATAAAGGCAGATTCCCAGTTACAGGACATTATATAAAGGCAGATTCCCAGTTACAGTACATTAGATAAAGGCAGACTCCCAGTTACAGGACATTATATAAAGGCTGATTCCCAGTTACAGGACATTAGATAAAGGCAGATTCCCAGTTACAGGACATTAGATAAAGGCAGATTCCCAGTTACAGGACATTAGATAAAGGCAGATTCCCAGTTACAGGACATTATATAAAGGCAGACTCCCAGTTACAGGACATTAGATAAAGGCAGACTCCCAGTTACAGGACATTATATAAAGGCTGATTCCCAGTTACAGGACATTAGATAAAGGCAGATTCCCAGTTACAGGACATTAGATAAAGGCAGATTCCCAGTTACAGTACATTAGATAAAGGCAGACTCCCAGTTACAGGACATTATATGCGGTTAATTATATACGGGTTAGTGCCTTTAAAGCTGGTATCATCTTTATTATTTCTTTGATAACAACTCCCGCACGCACGCACGCACGCACGCACACACACACACCTACACACAATCTTACAAACATACTAACAATAGTATTTCCAGACATACACGTATATATCGTTATATCGTGCATACAAGTACATATAATTATTTCGAGATTGCCTTCTTCCTTAACAGAATACAATTGGATTTAGTCATTTCCCACATGCAGATAAGGTATACAATGAATGAGACACAAGCGTACTCTATGGATCACTATTTTCATTAACATTTAACATCAGCTGTTCGTTGGACAATTAAACTAGAAAGGAGTTCCTCGGACTGCCTTAATGTTATCTCACAAACGTTACATGTTCTTATTCTTTTCGGTATCTTCAGTATCCCGTATATAAAAGCCTAAGATGGTATATAGACTTCGTAACGTCGTAATATGCGCTAAAAACTATCATAGCCGCAACAACAACAACAATAACAACAACAACAACAAAAGCAACAACATCAATAACAACAACAACAGAAGCAGCGGCAGCAGCAAGAAGAAAAAGCTGTTCCTGAAAGTATGGCGTTTAAGACGTTTCTTCCATAAAGACATCGTCGAGTCGTTTAAGAAGCACTGTTATACAATTCGATGTTTTACATATATATTTCTGATATAAAATTTAGCGATTAACGCATTCCACTAAACGCTAAATATTAAAATGTATAACATTGAGCATTAATACATTTTTAACATTTAGCCGAAGTTAAAACATTTAGCGGACGCGTTTTAACATTTAGCGTAATATTTATAACATTTAGCGGAATTTAACATTTAGCGGAATTTTAACATTTTTTGCTACAGTTTTAACCATTGACTTAGAACTAAGGAATTAAATAGCTGTATACTAGAAAATGTGTCCATGAGACACGGATGCCCCGCTTTAACGCTGTCAGCGTTAATTATGATGTAAGTGTGTATGAAGTTTGAAAACTGTATGGCTTTTGGTACCCGAATAATGAACTTTATAAAAAAAAAGTGACGGACTCGTAACTTGGTATACACATACTTAAAGGTGAATGTGGCTTACCTATACGACCGTCTAAACGGCTGATACCACCAATTTCTTGGAGCTATGTTGCATGAGGGGAGATAACTCATTATGGACGCTTCAACCATGTGCGGGTTACCACAAACCGGATGTCGACTGTCGCAGTAGTAATCGCACTTGCCAAAGAAACATTTGTTTCCCACTGGAAACATTGAGGTTATATTATAAAAGATCACGAAAAGACAGTAAAATTGAATATTAGTATATATGTAAGCGAAAGTTCGTAGTCCATATTCTAGAACGTCACGCATTCCACGCAGAGGAACAATATTTCGTTGTTATCATGAAAAGGTTAAAAACAAATAAATTCTGTACTTAAAAAAATACAACTCTGGGTTTATGTTAAAATATTTTATTTAACAAAAACGAAATATTCATTTCAGAACACAGTTTTAACGTTTCAAACGATTATACGGTGAAGGTATCGGTGGCGATTTCCAATCACTGGTAAATTACCAATAGATGTAACTATATAAAATTATGTACTATTCCTAAACATGTTTACCTTAATGCTACAGACTGTAGTTTCAATTCTACGAACATCCAAAACGTTGGTATAAAGCCTTCATGCAGGTAAAATCGATATACATAATAAATAGATGCCCATGTAACGGGATATAAATCAGTGACCATTAATGTCGATAGACACATACCCGGAGAAGTATAAAACGTTTTAGCTATGACTTTTGGAGCTAACGGTTGAATTTCTGACGTCAGGTTGATCCATCGTCCAACAGTGGGTGGCACTCTGTAGAAACCCAATATTCTGAAGGAAAAGGCATACCAAAAAGTGGGAATAGTAAGTGATAAGTAGTCTATGATAGACTGATAAAGACATGATTTTAGAGGCACAACAATTTATTTTTATATTTTTAAGTGTGTTACCAATATATACTATCGTATATTTGACAAATATGTTAAACTAACAGGTGGGAAGCAGAGTGGTTATTTACCTCCGCTGTCCACTTTTCTTAACTACAAATGACAACCGCAAAAATGGTTCCCCGCATCGAGCCCCACTGAGAATATTTTCCGTGGCCGCCATTTTGTTTTGAAAAAAGTCACGGAAAATGGATATTTCAAACATTTTAAACGTAATTCCATTGCATCATTGCATTTGATCCATTTTTTATTATCAAAGCGAATGTAATACTGAAATAAAAAATACATCAGTGCTGTTCATTGGGTTAATAATAAGCTTCAAACTCCCCAAAAATCACAGTTCATTTTGCTGATCGTAAATTCAAGGTCATTTTTACGTGTAATTTACGCAGGGAGTATAGTATAACTACTCCCTGATTTACGGTACAACAACTAACCTGTTGTTCTATATTTATTACTCATGCTATGAGAGCCACTTAAAAGGTGTGCTAGCCGATTCATTAAAATAACGTGAAAGCATTAGAAACTGTCGTTTGGTGTATGTTTCCTAGCACATCGTTGGAAAATCCGACAATTTTATTGAATCGAGGGATATTTTTAAACGCATCCTATTGGTCAATAGTAAACCGCTTATTTTGAGGGGTCGTCTCCAAATTGCTAATCTTGCTATTTTCTTCTAAGGTACGTAACTCGTGTTGACTGTCTAGATTTAAAGGGGCACGAGGCAATTCAAGATTTAAAATTAGCAGACTGATGGCGATAACAAGAGAATGATCTTTAAATAAAATGTTTACATAGGAAAATTACCCAACTAAAACACTGGAAGTTGATCAACCTTTTCATATTTTTATTTTTCAACTGATCATTATTATTATATGGGCAAAGAGCATAGGTGTTATCTATGAATATGCATCAGGTCGTATTGACGTCTTTATACTTAAAGGGATATGCGGCAATTCAATATTTAAAATTAGTATACTGTGGTTGATAATAAGAGAATGGTCACATTTTTTTTTACCCACACGTTTTAAAGAAAAGTGTACATAGGAAAATTACACCACTAAAAAAGATTTTTTAAGTCCATCAGCCACTTTATATTTCAGCTGACCATGGCAAAGAGAAATATGTATCTTTAAATCTTCATGAGGTGTGTGCTATACTTCTGGAGTTATTACACATGTATTTCCAGTAATATTATTCGGAGTGCTTCTTTCAGCCAAAGTTTGTTCATCAATAACAGGAGTAATTTTAAAATACATATATAAATTATATATCACTGGAACTGTCATTTTAGTGATAAATGAAGATCTAGTTCAGAAAATCGGTTAATAATATTTTAAAGCCAAAATGTATTTTTGATGCGGAAACTATGTTGCTGGGATGGCATACAATTAAGAAATCTCAAACAACTTCAGCTAGCCTCAATAGTTTGCTATACAACTTTCAGGATGTTTAATGTACATGTGTACAGCACATTAAAACCATTTTTGGATAAACAATTCTATAACATTTGTTATTTTCGATGCAGCAGAATTTTGCATTGCAAATGCCGTATTGAAGATATTTTTTGCACTTTTTTTTTTCTCTCAATGAAGGTGTTTTTATTTAGCACTAAAAACTGATATACAACTTATCAAGTTTTAAAGTTGAATTTTGTCTGAATAGTCAAGCTTTGGCTAATTCTAGAAGGGTGTTGCACGATTGTGTCGCCTGCCGTGTGCTTATTTCATCAAGTACAATCTAACTACGTGTTTAAAGTTTAAAGACGGGTGCAATCTTTCATGAATGAAGGAGCTATTTTTTTAATTGTTGAAGTTTATGAAAAGGTGCATAAACATGCACTGGATTATTGATAAGGAGGAACTGTATAAAGTTGCATGACCATAGGCCAACATGATCTAAGTTCGGTTTCAGGTTAAAGTTTTATGAAAAGGGTCATAACCCTGCCAAAATGAAAGGCATAGTTATTGGACATGTCAATGGCATTAAATAATTGATAAAGAAAAACTGTATGCAGTTTTATGATCAAAGATCAATATTTTGCCAAGTTATGACCCACGTTATGTTGCAGGTTAATTTTATTTGAAAAGGGGCATAACTCTGCCAAAATGAAAGTTGGAGTTACTGGACATGTCACAACATTTCTTTGAGTAAGACGAAGATGTGTGTGAAGTTTCATGAACATATATCAAATACTTATGTTCAGTTATAAGCTTGGTTAGGTTGCAGGTTAAAGTTTTATAAAAGAAAATGGGCATAACTCTGCCAAAGGGAAGTCGGAGTTATTGGACATGTTTAACAACACTCCTTGAGATAAGATGAATAAGTGTGTGATGTTTCATGAACATAGGTTAAACACATTTTAAATTGGTGGTTGGTTAGATTGCAGGTTAGTTTTCTGAAAAGGGGCATAATTCTGCCAAAATGAAAGTCGAGTTATTGGATATGGCTAACAACATTCCTTTAGGTAATATGAAGATATGTATGAAGTTTTATAAACATAGGTCAAATACTTTTCAAGATATGCCAAGGTTAGGTTGCAGGTCC
>JAWPHD010014868.1:0-58625 GCA_037043455.1 Cyrtodaria siliqua
AAGCAATATTAATTAACAAATCAATACATTTCCTATAACAATGCCTGTTTGGTACACTCCAGGCAAGATACTACCACTAGTCTCGTCCGCTAGATGGTGACGTAAACCGAGCACCATCAAGAACCCCAGGCAAATATACTAAGAGTAGGGTATAGATCTCGGATTATTATTTTAAATAATAATAATAATATTGTATAAAAGCGGTGTTAGACTTTGAGACAACAAGAAAACGCATTTTGAAAAAGAAGGAAAAACAATTAATGCTTACAGCAGGTTCAGCGACCACAAACATTACATCACTTAGGTGATCAAACGTTGAACCAATACATTCATTCTGAATCCACGAGTTTACATGTACATCTGCTTTTGTTTCAGTTAAAATAACGATTGAAAATAAAAGACGTTACAAACCTTCCAGAGATGTCGACTGGCTTGCTGAGTTTCATCATGGCAATATCATTTTTCATAGGATGACCGTCATAATTAAACTGCTCGTGCGGATAGATATTTTCCACGTGCACAAAGTTACTGTCGGGCGCCGTTTCCTGATTTTGAAGTCCAAGACCAACCACCCATTCTGTTGGATTTTTTCCGGCCCTGTAATATCAAAATGCAGTATTCAGATATCTTTATGTCACTTCACTTGCTGTTTTAAGCCTATAACACATTATATTACGAAATTGCGGGGCACTATCCGTATAAAATCAAAATTACGACATATACTAAGGGATATTTATATATATATATATATATATATATATATATATATAGGGAGACATAATTGCGAACAACCAAGGACAGACAACCTTCGGACGAACTACGGCAGGGCGCCTATAGCTATGATATATATATTTATTATACATGTATACCTCATATAACGATTGGTAAAAGAAAGGGAATGTTTCTGTATACATTATATATTCCGAAAATAATTCAGCAATAAACTCCCAAAAGGCTCAAAAGGTAATTAGTTTAAATAATATGTGATGACCAATATATCATATAATTTATGAACAGTATTTGAAAACAATATTTTGGCAATAAATTATATAATTCAACGTCGTAATTGTTTTTGCGTTGCTTTTACATACCGTTATACAGTTTACGTCAATTCAATTCAATTAAACTCTGATATGTCACTAGAAATTATCGTTTGTTTACGGACTTTTTCGTGGCATATTGTAGACGAATAAAATCGCAAAAATTGAAATCATTGTAGAACCATGGCATATTATCAAGACAAAAAATGAATGTTTCAAGTCTAACATGCTAACAGAAATAATTGAAATATCTATAATTTAAAATTGCTTTAAGATAGATAAATGCTTCATTCAATCATAAATGTAAGAGTTTCCCTACTTTGCGAAAGAACTAAAATAATTGTTATCAATTTGAAAATAAATTTATGTTTTTTTCTTATCCTATATAACCCTTTATTTTTTTATAAGTCAATTGTGCAAAGTCTATTACTAGAATACATACAACACCATGGGCGGATCCAGTGGGGGCCCTAAAACCTGGATAAAATGTGTTTACACCTGCCTTAAAAAGTCCTACGCGCCCCACTCCCCGCCATTTATTATTAAATGGCTTAATAAAACGTTCTGCTAGTGAACCCCCAAAAAGATGTTTACGCACCCCCACCACCACCCCAAAATGCCCCCCCCCCCCACCCCACCCCCACCACCAACTAAAAACTAAAAATGGCGCACAATTGTTGTTGTTGTTTTTTTGCTTGCCAACACATTTTTGGGAAACTTACGCCCTTCACTAACATGATATCCTGGATCCACCCCTGAGCACTTCCCTCATGGAATAAAACATTCCGATAGATGACACATAATTCGAAATGTTTTTAGTTGTTGTTTTTTTTTTGCTTGCCAACACATTTTTGGGAAACTTACGCCCTCCACTAACATGATATCCTTGATTCGCCCCTGAGCACTTCCTTCGTGGAATAAAACATTCCAAGAGATGACACATAATTCGAAATGTCCTTTTTACGAATAACTACAACATTTACGCTGATAGATAAAACTACTATTATCTCTGTGTATGTGTAGTTATATTGTGCGTGAGTAAATAACCTTGCCTAATTGCCATTGAAACGTATGCAAAGCTGAACATGTCATACGACACAAATGTTACACTGTAGGCATATTGTATTTTGAACCGGAGGCCTATATTATCGAATACAATATATATATACTTGATTTACTCAGATGTGCTAGCAAGTGGTGAACTCAATAAAAACGTACTACATACAATTTGGCTTTTACTATTATAATGAAACAAAACGATTCTATCAAATGGTAAAACATGTGCCATGCATTGGCGAGACTCGTTTAGCGTACGTATGTCTAGCAAGCTTACATCTGTTATAAATATTATTTATGACTTTCGACAGTACAGAAGTTTGCGTCAGTGGGGTCCAACGTTCTATTAAACTGGGTAACATTGACGGCCTAAGTCACACACATGTTGGTATGCATATATATCTTACTTACTGGGTAACATTGACAGCCTCAGCCACACACATGTCGGTATTCATATATATCTTACTTACTGAGTAACATTGACAGCCTCAGCCACACACATGTTGGTATTCATATATATCTTACTTACTGGGTAACATTGACAGCCTCAGCCACACACATGTTGGTATTCATATATATCTTACTTACTGGTGAAAACAATGTGCTGCGGTGACGACCCATTGTGGAGACACTAGTGTTCCGCCACACAGATGTTGGTATTCATATATATCTTACTTACTGGGTAACATTGACAGCCTCAGCCACACACATGTTGGTATTCATATATATCTTACTTACTGGGTAACATTGACAGCCTGAGCCACACACATGTTGGTATTCATATATATCTTACTTATTGGGTAACACTGACAGCTTCAACCACACACATGTTGGTATTCATATATATCTTACTTACTGGGTAACATTGACAGTCTCAGCCACACACATGTTGGTATTCATATATATCTTACTTACCGGGTAACATTGACAGCCTCAGCCATACACATGTTGGTATTCATATATATCTTACTTACTTGTGAAAACAATGTGCTGCGGTGACGACCCATTGCGGAGACACTAGTGTTCCGCCACACAGACGTTGGTATTCATATATATCTTACTTACTGGTGAAAACAATGAGCTGCGGTGACGACCCATTGCGGAGACACTAGTGTTCTGCCACACAGATGTTGGTATTCATATATATCTTACTTACTGGTGAAAACAATGTGCTGCGGTGACGACCCATTGTGGAGACACTAGTGTTCCGCCACACAGATGTTGGTATTCATATATATCTTACTTACTGGGTATCATTGGCAGCCTCAGCCACACACATGTTGGTATTCATATATATCTTACTTACTGGGTAACATTGATAGCCTCAGCCACACACATGTTGGTATTCATATATATCTTACTTACTGGGTAACAATGACAGCCTCAGCCACACACATGTTGGTGTTCATATATATCTTACTTACTGGGTAACATTGACAGCCTCAGCCACACACATGTTTGTATTCATATATATCTTACTTACTGGGTAATATTGACAGCCTCAGCCACACACATGTTGGTATTCATATATATCTTACTTACTGGGTAACATTGACAGCCTCAGCCACACACATGTTGGTATTCATATATATCTTACTAACTGGGTAACATTGACAGCCTCAGCCACACACATGTTGGTATTCATATATATCTTACTTACTGGGTAACATTGACAGCCTCAGCCACACACATGTTGGTATTCATATATATCTTACTTACTGGGTAACATTGACAGCCTCAGCCACACACATGTTGGTATTCATATATATCTTACTTACTGGGTAACATTGACAGCCTCAGCCACACACATGTTGGTATTCATATATATCTTACTTACTGGGTAACATTGACAGCCTGAGCCACACACATGTTGGTATTCATATATATCTTACTTATTGGGTAACACTGACAGCTTCAACCACACACATGTTGGTATTCATATATATCTTACTTACTGGGTAACATTGACAGTCTCAGCCACACACATGTTGGTATTCATATATATCTTACTTACCGGGTAACATTGACAGCCTCAGCCATACACATGTTGGTATTCATATATATCTTACTTACTTGTGAAAACAATGTGCTGCGGTGACGACCCATTGCGGAGACACTAGTGTTCCGCCACACAGACGTTGGTATTCATATATATCTTACTTACTGGTGAAAACAATGTGCTGCGGTGACGACCCATTGCGGAGACACTAGTGTTCTGCCACACAGATGTTGGTATTCATATATATCTTACTTACTGGTGAAAACAATGTGCTGCGGTGACGACCCATTGTGGAGACACTAGTGTTCCGCCACACAGATGTTGGTATTCATATATATCTTACTTACTGGGTATCATTGACAGCCTCAGCCACACACATGTTGGTATTCATATATATCTTACTTACTGGGTAACATTGATAGCCTCAGCCACACACATGTTGGTATTCATATATATCTTACTTACTGGGTAACAATGACAGCCTCAGCCACACACATGTTGGTGTTCATATATATCTTACTTATTGGGTAACATTGACAGCCTCAGCCACACACATGTTGGTATTCATATATATCTTACTTACTGGGTAATATTGACAGCCTCAGCCACACACATGTTGGTATTCATATATATCTTACTTACTGGGTAACATTGACAGCCTCAGCCACACACATGTTGGTATTCATATATATCTTACTAACTGGGTAACATTGACAGCCTCAGCCACACACATGTTGGTATTCATATATATCTTACTTACTGGGTAACATTGACAGCCTCAGCCACACACATGTTGGAATTCATATATATCTTACTTACTGGGTAACATTGACAGCCTCAGCCACACACATGTTGGTATTCATATATATCTTACTTACTGGGTAACACTGACAGCCTCAGCCACACACATTTTAATATTCATATATAACTTACTTACTGGTGAAAACAACGTGCTGCGGTGACGACCCAATGTGGAGACACTAGTGTTCCGCCACACATATGTTGGTATTCATATATATCTTACTTACTGGGTAACATTGACAGCCTCAGCCACACACATGTTGGTATTCATATATATCTTACTTACTGGGTAACATTGACAGCCTCAGCCACACACATGTTGGTATTCATATATATCTTACTTACTGGGTAACACTGACAGCCTCAGCCATACACATTTTAATATTCATATATAATTTACTTACTGGTGAAAACAATGTGCTGCGGTGACGACCCATTGCGGAGACACTAGTGTTCCGCCACACAGACGTTGGTATTCATATATACCTTACTTACTGGTGAAAGCAATGTGCTGCGGTGACGACCCATTGCGGAGACACTAGTGTTCCGCCACACAGATGTTGGTATTCATATATATCTTACTTACTGGTGAAAACAATGTGCTGCGGTGACGACCCATTGCGGAGACACTAGTGTTCCGCCACACAGATGTTGGTATTCATATATATCTTACTTACTGTAGAAAACAATGTGCTGCGGTGACGACCCATTGCGGAGACACTAGTGTTCCGCCACACAGATGTTGGTATTCATATATATCTTACTTACTGGTGAAAACAATGTGCTGCGGTGACGACCCATTGCGGAGACACTAGTGTTCCGCCACACAGATGTTGTCTACCATACTTAGTATACTGCAGTGACACCTGGCAAATAATTCAAATCACATCGATACAATTTTTTAAACAACTATTTATGAAGAAAAAATGTCTTTTCCTGCTAAAACGAAGGTTAAAAGCACAAATAGATGATATTGCAGGAATCTAAATATTTATAAAACAGGAAAAGAGCAGAAGATTAGGAAAGGACCCAACATGCTTGATAACCAGTGGCATCCACAGCGGACCCATTTCTGAAGTGTTTGTTTCACATTATAGTTATGTTGATAGCGAACATACAACACCAATTAACTTCTTTGTGTTTCTATAAGATAGACCTTTCGCACTAAAATCAATATAATTTTCTTTTGAGTCAACCTCCAGACAAACGGAAACCTGGCTTGGAACCTAATAGCATCACAAATCAAGCTGAAAACTGTACCAAAATACACACAAAAACACTGATAGAAGCGAGTTTAAAACATCATATAACAGTATTTATTTATACTCATAATAGTATATTTAAGTCTCATAATAGTATATATTTACACAATAAAACATATTTACATGAACATACAAAAAAGCATAATAAGCCAATCAAATAATTATGAGTTATGAGAGACAATGTATGCATTATAAATATATCAAACACAAATGTCAGTATAACAAATGTCCAAATTGATGCGGTTATGTACTAATTAAGATAAATAGACACTTATAATATACAGTTAGTCGTACCTCACGTACATGTATATCAAACATTTGACACAGCATGGGTTTAAAGTGTTTTAAAAATAAACTTAAAAATAATATTAAATAGTAATACAAACGTTGACAAATGTGTAAGCAATCCAATGGGTGCAATTCAATTCAAATATGAAATGGTTTAACAACAATAACATTTATCACATTATATCAAATATGTTTCCAGTAACACGACTGTGTACATAATTCGTCACTTTATAAGTAAAAGGTGCTATGTGCCTTCTTTGTTCATATAGTCATAGCACTTTTACCGATAAGGTGACGAATTATATTGCATCACAATCGCGATTTGTTTGATTCACCCTGCACACTTGTCGAGTACTGAAAACGAGTTATTCTTTGCCGCCTTTCGCACCGTATGACTGTATGAAATGAATCTAGCCTTGTAATAACAACCATTTGTACCATAGCTCAAATGATTTTCCTTTGTTCTTGCTTATGATTTCATAAACTTGAAGGTCTGAGCCAAAACCGTGCTATAACTGCCGGTATATTTCAGCCGTGCTATAAATGCCAGATTCGGCATTATGCCGGTATATTTCAGCCGTGCTATGAATGACAGATTCGGCAGTTATACCATTGTCTACTCAATTTTACACGCGCGTAGTTGTAATGTTTACACACAACCTGTCAATCAAAATGTCAATTACCGGTATTGAATGGCTATGGTACAACACATCTACCCAATTTTAAAGGGCGTTCTGTTGCGAGTTAAATATATAAAACACGACTACCCATTATCAAAACAGCACTCCTTGACATTGAATTTTCCCAATAATATACACAGGCGATTGCTGCAATAACCAAAACATGGTTCATGCTCATGCCACGTGATAATGCTTTTTCTTGATTGGATCGAGCTGTTATTTTTTTACTGAAAACTGCAACGTCCTAAAACTTCTTGCACATGCGTAGTTGGATAAATGGCTCTGATAGAAAACATTTATTACATATTTGTCTTGTATGCGATTTATACTGTACTCTCGGGCCTGCGGCCCTCGAGAAGCAGTATAAATTGCATATACTCGAAAAATTATGCTATAAATATTACATACTGCTCACAATTTCACATAATATTCAAAAGAATTTTTGTAAAAAAAAAAGAAAAAAGAAAAAGATAGTTACAGAACGGACACAACTGTGAGGTTGTAGATGTTTCAATCACAGTACACTCTGTAACAAGAAATTTATCAATGCTGAAGTTCCTCTTTGAATAATTGCGCCATTTCAGTATTGTATTTAACGTAAAGAGTTTGCAAAATGTTGCATCCTAAGTTTGCGCACATGCTTGAGCCAAACGCGTATTCTGTCAATAATGAAACGTTGAAGGAATACTATTTGCTGTGTTTTAGTCCTTTTTACCGAAAGGAAAGGTCTTACGTAACACTGTACCATTCGATTAATAGCAGCATATTGTACATAAAATATATAGCGGAAATTCCCGAGTTGCGTTTGTTTTTCGTTTCAGTATATAAACAACAGATAACAAACCTGCCAAGGAAATTGACCAAGGTGAGCAGTAGTTCCGCCAACCATTTTCACACCAAAGTCCATCGTTGACCCGCAGGTACCACTAAAACACACAACAACACATATATACAACACAGCCGAATTTTAAATATATTTTAGTTTTGTTGGTGGAAACATATTTAACTATTATTATTATAACAGGCAGAACTAACTTAAAGTTTGATATCGCCTGACTGTCCAAATAAACAATTATTTTAAAACCATTGACTACCTTTATTCGTATAGGTTAAATGTGTCAATACTAATTTTGAATATTCGAGTAGGTTGCATTTGTTGAGTCTATTTAGACCAATATACGATGAAGAGGGATTAAGCTCGTCCAGAAGAATTTACCATCTAGTTTGACCACTAGTGGATATGCTATCGAGTTGAAGGCCAGCATAAAGGATTCTGCCAAAAGAAAATACTACTATAATCAATTTATTTTTTGTTAAACTCACATACCCTTGGAGCCCACCAGAAGGTTGTGGCTGCGTGTAGAAATGGTTTGACGTCACCTGCGGTGCCCACGTGACAGGCTGGGGTGCCCACGTGAGAGGAGGAGCTGTATGTGCAACTTGTTGGTAGTAATTGATACAGCACATGTTCAAAGCTCCACAGAAGCTAAGAGTATATTTGTGACCGAAAGGACAACCTCCGTTAAGTCCATAGTCCAGGGACATGCAGATTCCACTTAAACTCTGTGTACATTCTGAGAAAATAAAGAGAAATTATGAGTGGACATGTTTAAGATTTTAAAAAAATGAGAAAAATGGTCCTATAGAAATCACAGGACCAAACGCAATGGCACCGTAGATCCGCACAGTACCACAAATAAAGAGCAAATTAACCATACAATGAAAAAGACAATGCACAACGCAATGAGTGGTAAAAAGGGAATCTCTTGGAATCAACAATATGCGTTAACAAGCTTTATTGTTTTCTAACGAATGGCATTAACGTATTTGTCCATTTTGCTTATTATCGAGTTCGTACAATGTATTGTTGAATCAACGTTTCGAATCAAATTTGGTAGGCTTTCAAAACCATCTTATAAAGTTACGCTTTGTTGCGACTATTATTAACTCTGTGTCGATTTTGCTAACTGTTGAACAATTTAACATTTAATTCAAGGAAGTAAGTAACTAAATTCATCACCTTCATAAGAATTATTTAACGGTCGGCGGACGACAAGGACAGTCGACGACTGTCTAGCGGATTATCGTATAAGCTGGCTTAACTAATAGTATATTATTTTCACGAATTGCGCGAGTTGAACATAATTAACTTCTTTCATTATATTTACGTTTCGGTTTGCGTGGCTCAATGGATAGATGGATAGATAGCACGGTGGACTCGAAATCTAAAGGTTCCAGGTTCAAGTCTCACCGGTGCCACTGTGCCACTGTGTTGTGTCGGTGTATTTTTGGACAAGACACTTTCACTATGCATTGTCGTCCGTCGAATGGGAACGAAAACCAAATGATCCAGTTTGTGTGTTAAACTTTCGCGAGAAAGGCACACTTTGACCCATGTTGACAAATGGTAATTCGCCACTTCTACAAACGACAGTACTAGGTATAGAAGCTGGCAACGATTGTCTTGTTTAGTAGGTTCGACAATTGCAAATTACCCTTTGTTTAGTTTAGATTTAGAGCAATGTGTTTGCTCATGCTGATACACTATTGCTATATATGGTATTGTGTCTTGTACGATGTAGGAAAATATACTCTGTAAAAAAAGTTTTGGACCATGGCAGTGTTCAAACCCGTACAATGATCGCTGAACCATGACATTCGACCATAACCCTTATTATCTCAGTTGATAATTCACAATAGATCAACAATCAACAATAATTATCGTTTACAATGAAAGTTTGCGAAAAAATAATAATCTTTTTATTGGTTACTCGAATGTGTCCGTAACTGTTACTTTGTATGGACTTTGCAACATTTTTTACAGACCCTTTGTGTGTTCGCGATATGTTTTTAAAATCAAATCTTGTTTGGAATTTAATGTTTCTGGTACCAAATTAACCGGGTATGGTAGACCTTGGTTACTAAAAACAGATACTTAAATTCTGTCAACTAGTTTTAGTTTTATATGACTTTATATACCCCGGTCCAAAACTTTTTTTACCGAGTAACTATTTTGATGTAACGGAGCTTATAGACGCAAGTAGACTTCTCAAAGAATCTAATCTATGACAACATTCGTTTGGAAATGTTGTATACATTAACACCACTTTGTAATTCCTCTTTAAATATATTATTCGAAGCCGTACAGATATATAATGTTAAATACATGTAAACGGTTTTAATAGCAGGCCCGTAGCCAGGTTTTTGAAAAGGGGGGTGCGGATTTTCCACGAAGTGGCGATGGGGGTAGGTGCGGGAGTGTGTGTCCCCCTCCTGCAGGTGGGGGATTAGGGGGTCCTCCCCCTAGAACATTTTGAAATTGAAACGGTAAATCATGCATTCTGGTGACTTTTATATCTATATTTAGGGACAGAAGCTATAGAGCATTTTCTATATGAAATTTTACTTTTATGGGCCTTACCTCAATACATGAGAAGTGGTGATGGGGGTAGGTGCGGGAGGGTGTGTCCCCCTCCTGCAGGTGGGGGATTAGGGGGTCCTCCCCCTAGACAATTTTGAAATTGAAACGGTAAATCATGCATTCTGGTGACTTTTATATCTATATTTAGGGACAGAAGCTATAGAGCATTTTTTGTATGAAATTTCACTTTTATTGGCCTTACCTCAATACATGCAGGTTAGCGGGTCCTCCCCCTAGAAAATTTTGAAATTGAAACGGTAAATCATGCATTCTGGTGACTTTTATATCTTTATTTAGGGACAGAAGCTATAGAGCATTTTTTATATGAAATTTCACTTTTATGGGCCTTACCTCAATACATGAGAAGTGGTGATGGGGGTAGGTGCGGGAGGGTGTGTCCCCCTCCTGCAGGTGGGGGATTAGGGGGTCCTCCCCCTAGACAATTTTGAAATTGAAACGGTAAATCATGCATTCTGGTGACTTTTATATCTATATTTAGGGACAGAAGCTATAGAGCATTTTTTGTATGAAATTTCACTTTTATTGGCCTTACCTCAATACATGCAGGTTAGCGGGTCCTCCCCCTAGAAAATATTGAAATTGAAACGGTAAATCATGCATTCTGGTAACTTTTATATCTATATTTAGGGACAGAAGCTATAGAACATTTTTTGTCCAAAAAAGTTGGGTGCGGACGCACCCAACGCACCCCCCCCCCTCCCCCCCGAATAGTATTTACTATATGTAGATCTAGAAAGCTGCTAAGTATTGTCTTAATTTCATTGAACAAGGGCATAATAGCCATGATGTGTGCTGTAAACCAACGTGACCACCCCTTCCCTCCCACCACCCCACCCCACCCACCCCTAAATAAATTTGGAAGATGCACTATTGCCTATGATTATCCTACCATTTGCACTGACTCCATTTAAAACGACAACGACAGAAAATATCCACAAGGTAAGATCCATGGTTCAAGCGGCTACCACTGCTCACTGTGACTTACTGGTGCGACACTGGACAAATGGCACTTATGTATAGATAAGCACTGACACATACAACCCGAAAATGGACACAGGTCGTGTCTAAAAATGTCCTCTGTAACTGTTATATCATGTTTTAGATAACGCATCGTGTCTTGAGCATGACCTTATATGCCGTTTAAGGTTGAATATACCGGGACAATAATATTTTAAATTCGATGTGATTCTATTAGTGTGTTAAGTACATGCATTTTAAATCGGGAATACACTTCTCAAAACTGCTAACTACAACGCTCACGTTTTGGGTTATATATATCGATGGGTTGAATGTTTTTCAATAAAATAAAAATTTGTCTCATATAGTGCAGATTTGTGTTATTTGTTTATTTAATTACAAACAACTATGAAATAATGATATTAACAAAATTATTCATATTTTAAATCGGTGTAGTTGGCTGTTTTGAAAAGTGTATAAAACGTGAGCGGTGTAGTTAGCAGTTTTGAGAAGTGTAAGTGTGTTTGTTTATAAAAACGACTAACTCTGGGGAAAAAAATAGGCGATGGGAGGTTCTCTGGAGTAACGCAAATATATATATAATGAATATCAAATCACTTATAAAAACAAGTTTATAGCAAGTTAATAAAGTCTACTGAATCCTAAGGCAATGTGTATGGGTTTTGTTTTGTTTTAAATAGCCTATTATACATCGTTTTAATAACTAATTTTCCCAACCAATTTATAAAGTAATTGTAGTATTTATTATATATTTTGAAATTACCACCACTAAGCTACCCAGGAAATTATAAATACGGCATACTTTGACCTTGTTTCAGTAAATTCAAATATGAATATTCCTTACTGAGAAAAAATCACAAGCTCAAATTAAGTTGGAATATATCATGATAATGATATTCTTTGCTCCCAGGAATGGTTTACATAAAGCAATATCATTCATGTATAAGCAATGATGCGTATAAATAAAGTTTGTTGTTGTTTCTATGAGAAGGCCAGGTTAGAGAACATTTATCCGATTTTTCCTTCATATTTTGTATTCATAATCGCCGGAACAAGGGTCAGTTGGGGATCAGTCCCTAAATCTTTAGATAGTTAGGGAAGGTGTCTGTAAAAACCATGGATTTCCCAGTTTCTCCAAAAGCCGTATTCAAAATTATTTTACTTAACGAACGCTTAAACACCCGTGGTAATATATGTTCTAAACCAAATCGTCTTCTGTTGAATACTAGTGACATTCTTTAAATTGTCTACCAAATGACTTATTTCCTTATATTAAATGGGTTCTCATTCATTGCTTTGTATTATTTAATTAGTGTCTTACGTGTATATATGTTGATACTACAGTCTTAAGTTTAATGTTCGTAATGCAATGAACGTTAATGATTTGCATTGTGACAACGCAATATGCCATATTGCAGCAGTATGCCATTTATATGGCTCACTGCAGCAGCTGATGGCATACTGTGTAGTATGACTGCTGCAGTACTACATATGATTTTTAAGATGGCTTAGTGCAGCAGTTCCTTGATACGTATCGACGGACTGCTGCAGTATGACATCGCTCATTTTGATGTAAGTTAATTAAGTGAAGGAAATATCAGCAATCAGTTAAACAAATGAATTAAGCAATCATATTTAGCCGGGTTTTAAAAAACCGGCCTATAGATATTCGAAATCCTGGTGGGCGGCGGGCAACGGGCGGGTGTCAGCATTTTGTTTTTATTATATCTTAGCATTACCATGTCCGATCTTCATCAAATTTTAACAGCATCTTCCTGTCTTGGGGCACTGACCACGCTCTGAAAACGAGGTCACTGGCCAGGGAGCGGAGTTTATTTTTTTTATATCTAAGCATTGATCTTCATCAAACTTAAACAGTACCTTCCTGTCATGAAGCACTGACCATACCCTAAAAACAAGGTCACTGTGACCTACTTTCACCCAAAATATACGTTACGTTAACCTTTTTGTTTAATTTTGATATGTTTGTCACTAAATGTTAACTTTTTTGTTTAAACCTATCATTTCTCGGCCTTGTCATGTCAAATTATTACAAACTTGGAGAATAACTTGCTGCCATATACCAAGCAAGAATAAATATTGAATTGTTTAATTGTTGTTGTATCTATTATTAATAACACGGATGAATATGAGTAGTTCTCTGAATATGCGACAGGAAAACTGTTTTAAAAGCTTTCAAATCGTGTTTTTTTAAACTGCCAGTATAAAAAGTAGTCAATATTGTGACAAACAATAAAACACAGCCAGTTTCTTAAGTTATTTTTATGACACCAGTCACTTATCCCACAATATCTAAAAGAAAACAAGAACTACTGTTTTCACTGAAGGTGATTAATTACCTCACAAATGCAATAAATCGACAAGCAATTTGTAATACAACAAATAGCAAATAACTATGTATGAATTGTGTCACTAACATTTGCACTTGCCTTTGAGTGTGTATACCAAGTTTCAAACGAATCTATTGAAACCTTCTGAATTACTTTGCTCCACAACATTTCATCTGCTAAATTCAACAATTCCCCAGGCAATAATTTCATGATATTAACCGAACCAGATCAATATTGTGTTACGCATATCAACACAATTTATGCTGTGAATCATGTATACCAAATTTCACACCAATATCTTGGAAACGGTTGAAGTAGTTTGCTCCGCAACATGGCTTGAGCAAAATAAAGTGATTTCATTTAAGTCCAAGGGCAATAACTCTGCAAGGCATAAACTGAGCAGCACCAAACTTATGTCACGCACACCTCCACATTATGTCGAATCATGTCTAAGTTTGAAACCAGTATCTCGAAAACTGTTGCAATAGTTCGCTCCAGGAGATTGCTTACACTAAGTACAGCGTTTTGACATCTACATGAACCTTGATGATGACCATGTATATAAAGTTTCAAGTCAATATCTTTAGAAATGGAGAAATAGTTAACTCCACAAAGTTGCTGCAACAGATATACCGAACAAGGGATCGACCGACCGACTGACCGAACAACCAACCGACTGGCCAACAGACGCCCGCCATGATCACTCCAGTATACCTCCTCTCAAACTTCGTCTGCGGAGGTATATATAAAAGCAAGTGTTTCTGCGTTTTGTCCTAGGAAAGGTCAGTTTACCCGAATTCAACAATTACATTTCTAGACTTAAATCTTATTTAATTGTAATTTTGAAAGCTCCATTGAACGTATATTTAATCTGATGTCACTACCTAGATTAATTATCTTCATCCCAATCTTCTCCAAACTGACCCAGAATACGTATATTGCAATAAATACCTGTTTTCTTTAGCAATTTGTTCACATCCAATCGATTTGTACTTAATAGTTTATAATTTATTTAAGATATTATAGTTTGTAATTGCTAGCACAATAGTATGTGGCCAAAAAACTACTTTTTATTCTTTCTACTATTGCAAAAAAAAAGAGTATGCTAATGGACCTTTGGAAACGGCCGAGCAAGTTCTGCAATTTAACATAGTTTTGAAAAAGTCAGATTATCACCTAGAAAAGAAATTTCGCAGATTTTAACTGTTTATGTTTTATTACACGAAATAATGAACCGTGTTAATTTATATAATATAGTTTTATCAAATGTTTTATTTTGATAATTTAATAAGAGTTACCTATATCTCAAAATTAACAACGCACTACTGCACTTTGCCATATGAAACAGGTAAATTGTGTCGGACCCAACAAAAAAAATACATAAATTGAGGTGATGTGATCATATACATATATATATAGAGAGAGAGAGAGAGTCCCAATAACAATAAACTTGTCCGCCCGAATTTACCTGTTTCATGATAATACGTCCATTTTAAAAAGTATAATGAGCCTCACTCAACTGCACTAACATTGAAAATCGTTATTGGGTCCATGACCTATTTTTGACCCAATAGCTCAATTTTGACCCAATAATCGTGTATAAGAATTATTTGAGACCCAACATGCTGGTGAATTAAAAACTATATATATATATATATTCATTGCCTGTATTATATATCCTATTGTAAATAATTAGTATTATTCATGTATGTATTATATGTATCCTTGTTGTAGTGCACCTTAATTTCACCAGTGCGAATATGAGTCAGTGTATATATAAGTGTATCTATAAGCTGCACCGTATGTACAGTTCCCTCTCAAATAAGTGAAAACCGAAGTTCCTGTTTAAAGTCATTGGGCCATGGAAAGGATTTGCGTAGTTGCCATTTCCGTTCCAGGTTCTAGAGTGCACCAAACCTCACTCTTGCAATATTGTCATTCCAATAACAATGAAATGGGACAGCGTAAATAAAGATAGCCACGCCTGATTATATTCTCTAACAAGCAAGGCAGCATTACCAGGCAATATAATTATAGCACATAAATGATCTTATAAATATGAATACAAAAACCAATAGCTCAGAAACCCACAAAGCAAGTATTCAATGACTTGACACATAGTTTAATTGTCTAATCTGTCGTTAGTACAAAACGCTTGAATACTGTTGCAGGCGAAATCTGTAATTTTTGCAATAGCGAAAGTTTTTTGAATGAGAGCAATAAAGTTTTTAAAAAATAAGTAGATGTGGTCAATATAGATATAAAAATCGGACAGGCAAAGCAGCATTCAAGGACGACAGTCAACCACAAACACACACAGAAACAAAGAACTAATTTAAAAGGCCAAATAACATCACAAACACAAAAGGGTTGACACTAGGGCTACTGCCTTGGAACGGTCAGAGGCGAAAAGGCCGCTGTGGGTTTAAACCAGGTTCTAGGGTGCACCAAACCTCACAGTTACCCTACCGTCAACCCTATAAAACGGGACAGTGTAAATAAAGAAATCCCCGTCATGAAATAGTCTCTAACCAATAAGGCATCATTAATAGGCAATATAAGTAAAACACAAAGATGCTCGTGTATATATAAATACAAAAAAAACATAGCCTAGAAAGCCACAAAGAAGGTACTCATTGACTTGGCAGAACCCAGAGCAACATGAGAATAGACCATTGAGGGCACAACAATACACGACTGCAGACAAACATCAAACGTACTTTTGGGCTTAAGGTAGACGTCATCATTGGGTCCACAGCCTGTCCGGTCATCGCACAATCAAAGAGAAAAGCATAGTGGCGAACTGTAAATGGATCCACCACCAAGCATGCAGTGCGTTGCGAAATGATAGGGTCATAACCTCTTTTGATAAACATTTTAACAAGTTTAACAAGATAGTATGAAAGTGATCATGACCAAGGATCTTACGAAGTTTGTAAATCACGTCACCATAGAAGTCAGGTTGTGATATTCCTTGTCGCAGAAGAGTTCTTAAATTATTTTTATATTTGGAAAGAAAATCAGGATTACGATAATAAAATTTTGCAAAGGTTTTACGAAGTTTATGGTAACGGTAACCCTGATGGAGTAACTTTTTAGTTATACAAAGATTGCGAATATTAAAGTCCTCAACTCGAGTTCAAGCTCTAGAAAAACGAATAAGTTGAGACACACATACCCCATAAGAAGTTGCTGGGAGAACATCCCCATCTAAATGGGGATAATTAAAATATCAAAATTAAAATCAACTCTCTTGTCATATGTTTTGCTAATTATTTCACCATTTTCAATAGAGATATGTAAATCAAGAAATGAAGCGTTAGTATCAGAAATATTAGCTTTGTTAAGTTGAAGTTCTTTAGGGTATATATTATTAACCATAGTAGTAAAGAAAGGGCTGTCAATGTTTAATATGTCATCCAGATACCGAGAGGTGTCATTAAAGGCCACAATAACATCTTCCTGGGTATCTGGAGGCTATATATAGTGTTGAAAATCATAAGTATGTTGGTATATAAAGCTGACCTTAGTAGAACGAGTGTGTGTGTGTGGGTGGGGGGAGTATTAGTATTCAAAGTGGAATACCTAGTTTAATACTTTAATTGAGAATTTACCAAAATATTGGATGCTGTGAATTAAAATATATAGTGAATGGATAAAAAAATATTGTGTATTTTCTGTAAGTGAATATTTGTCATTGTAGTATTTAAATAAATGTGTTGACTATATTTAAAAAAACAGTTGTTGCTGGTTTTACTTCCAACAATCAATACACTTATTAAGATGTAGTAGTTTTAGAGAATGTCTAAAGCGATCAGACTGCTTGTCAATATGAGGTAGGAAAACATGTTGTGTGTAGCTTTGAATTATGGAAGTGGTGTTGTACACATGATCTGCATGAATACAAAGTGTGCCTGTTTCCTCGTCGATCAACTAAAGCGAAGAAATTAACAAAGAGGTCAGACGTGAAAGCATACAGTACTTTGTAGACTGCTTAAACATAGTATGTAAATCAGCGACTGACATATTAACACTCGATTTACCTTTGATGTTACCTGTACGTCTACGAACATGCGACCTAGTATTCTTTCGAATAGAAAGTATAGAGAAAATGTCAATATTAGGATCATTTCAAATATGTCCTTGCTGATAAATATTGTCATTAAGGCCCAGTGGATATGGTGTCTGCAGGTTTTTCAAAAACTTAAATTCTGCAATATGTCTAGCTTTTTATTTTCAAGTTTTTAGTAGCATCATTATCATAAATAATCTATTCAACCGGTTGAACAGTGACATTACTGAAACCGTGACCTGACTGATGAAAGTGTTGGTACTGTTGGTAAGTATTTCTTAAAACTTTTTTGGATTACCTGCATTGTAGTTATATTCAGGAAATTTAACTTTTAAAGATCACCCTGTTTGTCCAACATTTCAATTCAAAACATAAATGACGTGAGATGTACGTCAATCAACATTTGAAGGTTGGCATACATTAAACATTCTACCATTAACAGCTGATTTAATGGTAATTTTCAAGATAAATAATTGCAACAACTACACCTCTTAGCAATGCACTTGCTTATAAGATGGAAACATCCCGCGTCTTGAATGAACTGAACGAGTTTTGAAAGGAACTTTATATGGTATTTCCTCAAAACAGGGGATCTAATCGGAGTAACTGAACTTTACAGCCGTTCTTAAAAATCCTGGTAATATTATTGGAAGAAACATGAAATGAAGGGCATTCGTTTCGGCAATTCTTTGCTGAAAACCGCCATTTCTTAGCTTCGCCTAGTTAACTTTAGATACTTATAATCATGATAATAATATAGAACCTAGTAATCTATATTGAACATTTCACTACGCATACGCGAGCCGTCTTATCTAAAAGGTTGAATTTGGAATAAAAATTCCCTGATAATAAATTTGGTCTACTGATGTCGACCTTGTTTGAGGTTACAAAATCTATGACAAGAGAAATTTCTACATTGACATTTTTTAAATATCCACACTGAGACGTGGATGTTCGCCGAACAACATGTTATGGGGTATATGATCCTCAACTTATGCGTTTTTCTAGAGCTCGTTATATTGTTGAGGACTTTAATATTCACCGCATTTGTACAAAAAAACGATACTTTCAGGGCTATCGTTCCATAAACTTCGAAAGAAACATTGCAAAATTGCATTATCATAAGCATTATCATAACACCTTTAAAGTATGCAAATACTTTAAGAACTCTCCTGCGACAAGGACTTTCACAACCTGACTTTGCCATTACGTGGTCCCGCCTTAATTCCATTCAGCGATGCGAAAGCTTATATTAGCAGGATTTTATAACGGATATTTCGACAATAAAACACGTTTAAAACATTTTTACTGAAAAAAATGCGATAACCTGTTTAAAATTACCTATTAAATGTCATAATTTTACAATATGCAAACTGTTTTAGCCGAAATTTCGGTTTTATTTCATACCCCAGCCAACCCCGTTTTCACTTCTTGGAGAAGGGGTTGGATGGGGTATGAAAGTTAATACTCGGACCACGTAATGCAAACATCGCTAGGTCCTTATTCATGAACAGTGTTTTATACAATCTTTATTAACTTGGTAGAAGATTTAAACGCACTAGGCTACATGTTTAGTGATTGACCTATTTAAAATACGCTACGTGTGCGATAGTGCGATGACCGGACATATTAATTTTTAATGTGTGTCCCAAATTTTGTATTGTCGTCCTTAACGGTTTATTCTCTTGTTGATCTGGGGTCTGCCAAGTCAATGAATAATTGCTTTGTAGCTATCTACGTTTTTTATATTCATATAAGCATGGTCATAGTTATTTTATTTTGCCTATTAATGCTGCCTAGTTTGGTACAGGATATAGCCTGGTGGGGATGTCTTTATTTATACTGTCCCGTTTTATTTGAATGACAATATGGTAAGAGTAACGTTTTGTGCTACCTAGATCCTAAGGAGCCATTTTACCACTGACCATTTCCAAGGCGGTAACATTATTGTTAATCGTTTAGGTGTGCGGTGTTGCATACTTTGTATGTTTCCTTTTAAGCGTCGTTTGTTTTGAATGCGTGAGTTTAACTGACTGCTACGTTTCCTGTATGACATGTGTACCTATGTCGTGCCTGTTACCATTACATATATGTATGTATTGCGGCCATTTTCGATTATGCAGGAACATGAAACTGAAGTTTCACGAACATCCTATAAGTAGGTTTTGCGATGTAGGAATAACACACTGTTCTAGTTTTAGTGTACTTTAACCATAGCGACCACTTTAAATTGTGCATACGATGTCTTTTGTTTAGGACCAATTAGACCTTATCAGTAGTATTCTTGTAAGGTGTCATGAAGATCTATTTTAGAAAAGAATCGCTCGTGTTCCCATTTAAGACTCAATTAAAAAGAAAAACGGGGGCAAATTTTGAAGGTCTGACCAACAGACATTGTTTTTAACTAAATGTAGACAACCGGATGTTTGCGATTCCAAAAGAGTATGCTTATAAATTGTTATACGTTTGGTATATAGTACAGCCTTGTATGGCGGCATTATTTTTGTTATTTGACCACTTGCCCAGCCAATTAGCCACACAAGACCCTAATCAGCGGGGCGCGGGGCGAAAAGACGATAATTAGCGTGACGCGGGGTCAAGAGACGATAAACTGCGAGGCTTGGGGCGAAAAAACATTTTTTCACCCGCTAATTAGCTGGGCACGGGTCGAAATGACGAAAAGGCGAAATGGCACAAGTCAGCCACCATAGCTTTGGGATCTGTCTTGAATTTACATAGAATTTTATTTTTAAGAACCAACACAATTCACCAGTTACTTTACTGCGCATTTTGTTAGAAACTGACAGGTTGATTGGCTGATATTTACTTAACACTAAGTTTGATGCAAACAAATAAGATTGCTGACGGAAAACTTGAACGTCGTATAAACTGACTTTCGAATACGACCAACTACATGTCTCCGTGTCCAAAACTTACTGTGACTACAAATCAGTAGACTTGCTAACTGTTATTACTTACTGTGTTATTACTTTCTGTTCCTTCAAGATCATCAAGCCCAATCGTTTTGGCTTTAAAGTAGAATATCGTTTAAGCAAGTGCTAGGCGGCGTGGGAGGTATTGCACCTTATATTACCGCTCATGAACTATCAACACACAACCGAGTCTTCTTCTTTTCTCTCTTGTTGCGTTTGTTTGTTCAATTGGATCCTCTTATCAGTATTTCTTACTAGTTATCGTCTGTAATATTTATTTGAACATCCTATTTGTAGAAGCAGAGTTACTATCACATGGTTTATTTATCTAAGTCTTTGACGCAATATTTCAAATCCTACCAAAATGAGTTACACTTTGGACCAACAGCATGTTATGCAGAACCAATTGGTAAACGTATTTATATCAATATATAATGCGGTTTTAGAGAGTAACGATAACATTTAGCCATTGGTTTGCTTCGACTTCCACCAAGAATAATATAGACAGAATGAGCAATGTGCATTTAGAGTTGTACGATGATTCTGCCATTACTGCATGTAATTAGTAAAATCACATGACCAGTAGAGCTATCGGGACTATATTTTTATCATGATTCGAGTTCTAAAGTCATCTTACCTGTCTTGTGTGCGTCTTTGTTATCTCATATAGCCTTGTTTAAAAACGAGCACTTCATTCTAACTACAGCCGGGGAATATGTCGGTGTCAGTGTGCCTGATCTTGCTAGTTTGCCTTTTAAATGGAGTCGGAGCTAATTGTAAAAGAGTTTTACTATTACATTTATGTAAATAATAATACACGCTGGATTCGTCGATTGAATAGCTCAGTCTCATATACAGATGTTTAACTCTGGGTGTTCTTAGAGAATAAGCGTGTGGAGTGGGTGGGGTGCAGGGATAAGTATGGATTTGGCGTTAAACGTGCTCATTGGCCGGATAGCAGTATGTAACTTGAAAGGGCCCACAGTTTTACTTACATCCTGCATCATAGGCTACTTCACCATGAGGTTCCAAGACTGGATGTTGGATATTAACACCAGTGCCACAACAAATCCTGTGTGAATCTCTCATATTTGATATCGGAGTCTGGGAGTTATTGTGCTGATACTGGGTCCTATGTGGGACTGAATAACCGTTTTCTGACGTCATGTGCAATCACCATGATTCAGGGGCATGTTTGACCGATATTCGACATTTTCTAATTAATACAATGTACCTTGAAAATCTCTAAAATTCTGATTGACTGATATATGAAACATTGAGAACCTTTAAACTATTTTTATCACGCAAATCTTCAATTAAGGACCTATAAATACATTTTACAAAACAGACTATCTCGGCTCCTATTGTTAGTAGGCACACTAAGCATTGAGCTATTGCGATGACGATATGTACGTAACCGAGTCTTCGTGATTTGATGATATACGAAATTACTGAAAAAACAAAATCACGGTATCTCGGGATATCTGTATAAATTTAATAACTAACGTAAGAATATAATATATATATATTATGTTTGTTGAACTAGTAATCATTCAGCTTAAAGAGATAATTATGTTTCAATTAATAACTGTAAATGATAAGAAAAATATATATTTCATATAATTTCCCACATCTATATAATTTATATTTATATGTGTGTTATTTGTATTAGTGTTGTAAAGATTGTATTAAAATGTTATCAAAGAAACACAGAAAAATAATATAGGACTCTTTCATGGGTATCCGTTGAAGGTCGGGAATTTCAACACGTATACCGTTTTTATAAGAACCGAGCTCTGCCGAGGCTCCTGTTAAAACGGTTACATCGAGGGTTTTGAACCGGATACCAATAACTCGTTCTATTTCTTGCATAGAAATGTTATTTTGTGCGTTGACGTTGTCAACTACAAACTGTTTGCATGTTTTAACACAAAGACGTCATGCAACTTTTGACGTTATTGATGTATTGGAACCTTATCCGGTTTGCAAGATTATGAGAATATGTGAATTCATGCGTCTTGCTTTTTTAAGACAAAGACAAACATTTAAAAAAGAAAGCGTCGCAGACTTTATTCAACAACAAAGGTCCTATATGGGAGTAGTGGGTAGACTGGATATTCTAAATCGACGATTTCTTTTAAATTACAGCTGATTATGGTTAGCTTGGTATTGATGCATATTACTTGTTTCGTTGTGGAATACGACTTTATTTGAATTGATGCTGGCACATTCTGAGAATCTCCACAAATGGAGGCGATATTGAGGTTTGATCTATTCTAGCCTCGGTCACCCGGCCCGCTTCTGATTTCTTCGTTACGCTATGCAACACGGTTCCAGAACCAGGGCCTGGGGAAACTACGACGTTTAAAATCGACATCTCGTTTTGGACGATTTTGGCGAGATTTTGAGAGATTCAACGAGACTTTCAAAACACTTATTTCTAAATTAATTTCCTAATAATTTCCTATTTTCAACTTTTGAGAAGCAGAATGTGACGTCAAAAATGGTAACAGGTGCATCAACAACTGACGTTGTACGTTTATTTACAACATGACGTCACGCAAACGTCATCTTTATGCACGTGAAAAAAACGCGCGTATAAATTGGACTAATCGCTAGTGGGCGCTTTAATTGGCCTAATCTGCCCAGACCGATATCTGCAAGTAAGACATATGCATGATACGGTTTAGCTGGCCGAGACTAGATCTATTCCACAACGATATATACCTGTTAGGAAAACGCGTATTCTCAAGCATTTTGGAAAAAATGGTTTGATCGAATTGTTTTCGGTTTTCGGTTTCGAAAGCTGCATACACTTGCGATTCCAGTCAGCCTGGTTTTTGGATAATTCTCTGAATTTGACCAGTGAAATAATTGATGTAAACAATAGGTAAAAATGTCGACTAGATCGAGATAAACACCTTGGCTGTTACTAATTACTCTGGGATTGTTTTTCTCAGGAAAACTTTAAATACTCCTGTAACAACAAATAAAGATATTTTTATTGTAGTTCCAAGCACATACATGTGAATTCATACAGACAATATATCATATACTACCTATATATTAAAACGTGTTTCCTCAGATTGTGATCAGTCGCTGTACGGGACATGTATGGACATGTTCCTTGGCCTGAACGGACTTTGTCCTTTAGGATACAAATATACACTAAACTTTTGTGGAACGTATCAACTGTGCTGCTTCCACGAAGCATATCTACCACAAGTGACCTTTCCTCATTACACACTACCACCCGCGACCCTGTATCCTCAGGTGACGTCACACTTACACACAGCACAACCATTGTCAGGGTAAGCATCTTTTTAAATACAGGTTTACGCAGAGAACATGTGTACGCTTAACACTTTGACAATACAATCTCGACCTAGTATAAACTTCGTATAAACTTGTTTTAGCTGTAAACGAAGTTTATTAAAGATGTTTTTCCGTTATGGAACAGTCCAGTGTATAACGCACACACATATTTATAGGCGCTATTCCTTCTAAGACAACTTTTTTTCTTTTGTTTCTCATGAATGTGTTTCCAATGTTTAATTTTAAGGAGCCAGACATGTGGAATATCTATAGATGATCATGCCACCAGTCACAAGATGGTCGGAGGATCTTTAGCACACCTTGGACAATTTCCGTGGCAGGTTTGACAATGTTTATTAAATGTATTTAGAATCCTGGACATTTCCCGTGGCAGGTTTGACAATCATTTATTAAATGTATGTAGAATCCTGGACAATTCCGGTGGCAGGTTTGACAATGCTTATTAAATGTATGTAGAATCCTGGACAATTTCCGTGGCAGGTTTGACAATGTTTATTACATGTATGTAGAAACCTGGACAATTTCCGTGGCAGGTTTGACGATGTTTATTAAATGTATGTAGAATCCTGAACAATTTCCGTGGCAGGTTTGACAATGCTTGTTAAATGTATGTAGAATCCTCGACAATTCCCGTGGCAGGTTTGACAATGTTTATTAAATGTATGTAGAAACCTGGACAATTTCCGTGGCAGGTTTGACAATGTTTATTAAATGTATGTAGAATCCTGAACAATTTCCGTGGCAGGTTTGACAATGCTTGTTAAATGTATGTAGAATCCTGGACAATTTCCGTGGCAGGTTTGACAATGTTTATTAAATGTATTTAGAATCCTGAACAATTTCCGTGGCAGGTTTGACAATGCTTGTTAAATGTATGTAGAATCCTTGACAATTCCCGTGGCAGGTTTGACAATGTTTATTAAATGTATGTAGAATCCTGAACAATTTCCGTGGCAGGTTTGACAATGCTTGTTAAATGTATGTAGAATCCGGGACAATTCCCGTGGCAGGTTTGACAATGTTTATTAAATGTATGTAGAATCCGGGACAATTTCCGTGGCAGGTTTGACAATGTTTATTAAATGTATGTAGAATCCTGGACAATTTCCGTGGTAGGTTTGACAATGTTTATTAAATGTATGTAGAATCCGGGACAATTCCGGTGGCAGGTTTGACAATGCTTGTTAAATGTATGTAGAATCCTGGACAATTTCCGTGGCAGGTTTGACAATGTTTATTAAATGTATGTAGAATCCGGGACAATTACCGTGCCAGGTTTGACAATGTTTATTAAATGTATGTAGAATCCTGGACAATTTCCGTGGCAGGTTTGACAATGTTTATTAAATGTATGTAGAATCCGGGACAATTTCCGTGGCAGGTTTGACAATGTTTATTAAATGTATGTAGAATCCGGGACAATTCCCGTGCCAGGTTTGACAATGTTTATTAAATGTATGTAGAATCCGGGACAATTTCCGTGGCAGGTTTGACAATGTTTATTAAATGTATGTAGAATCCGGGACACTTTCCGTGGCAGGTTTGACAATGTTTATTAAATGTATGTAGAATCCTGGACAATTTCCGTGACAGGTTTGACAATGTTTATTAAATGTATGTAGAATCCGGGACAATTTCCGTGGCAGGTTTGACAATGTTTATTAAATGTATGTAGGATCCTGGACAATTTCCGTGGCAGGTTTGACAGTGTTTATTAAATGTATGTAGAATCCTGGACACTTTCCGTGGCAGGTTTGACAATGTTTATTAAATGTATGTAGAATCCTGGACAATTTCCGTGGCAGGTTTGACAATGTTTATTAAATGTATGTAGAATCCTGGACAATTTCCGTGGCAGGTTTGACAATTTTATTAAATGTATGTAGAATCCGGGACAATTCCGATGGCAGGTTTGACAATGCTTGTTAAATGTATGTAAAATCCTGGACAATTTCCGTGGCAGGTTTGACAATGCTTATTAAATGTATGTAGAATCCTGGACAATTTTCGTGACAGGTTTGACAGTGTTTATTAAATGTATGTAGGATCCTGGGCAATTTCCGTGGCAGGTATGTCAATATTTATTAAATGTATGTAGGATCCTGGAAAATTTCCGTGGCAGGTTTGACAATGTTTATTAAATGTATGTAGGATCCTGGACAATTTCCGTGGCAGGTTTGACAATGTTTAGTAAATGTATGAGGTTTGACAGTGTTTATTAAATGTATGTAGAATCCTGGACAATGTCCGTGCCATTGCTTATGCCCAATGATACATCTGCCCCAATATTCGCCCAAGATTCTCGTGCATCTGATTACATAATCAATTATATTGTGTGTTGCCCTGCAACATAGACGCACCTGATTCAGATATAAAACAGTTCATTGTCTTCAGCATAGTGGTAACTTATGTTGTGGGTCTCCCTCCAGTATACCGGTGCACAGATACATATATAAAACAGTCAGTTGTGTTGTGTCTGTAAATGTAACAGTACATGTTGTGTGTGTCCCTCCAGTATACCGGTGTCCAGATATATATATAAAACAGTTAGTTGTGCCGTGGCTGTAGATGTAACATTACATGTGGTGGGTGTCCCTCCAGTATACCGGTGCCCAGATACGTATGTAAAGCAGTTAGTTGTGTCGTGGCTGTAGATGTAACAGTACATGTGGGTGTCCCTCCAGTATACCGGTGCCCAGATACATATATAAAACAGTTGGTTATATTGAAGCGTTCTCTTCAGCATGCGGTGACTGATACATATATTCGTAGTATAGCTTTGATGAATGCATAGCATTAAATCGTTTAATTCAGGATAAACAAAGGGGCGGCTCTTTACCATAATCTAACTTCCGATAAATGGAATTTAGAGTACGGACATGGTCACTTAGTACACCATACAACAAAACATAGAGTCTTTCTCAGCTCGTTGGTTATTTAGAAACCTCGATGTACGTAGCATATATAGAGCAGTTAATTATATTGTAGGTTTCCCTCCAGTATAAGGGTGCCATGGGGGTACAGCACCTTTGTGGAGGCACACTGATAGATCCACAGTGGGTTTTAACGGCAGGACATTGCTTTGACCAGTAAGTCATTCGATTTCCGGTAGGCAATAAATTAACAGTACACCTTTTACTTCTGTTAGGTATAGGTCAAACACTTAACTTAAACTTCACAATTTTCTAAATAAATCAACATGGAGCCATTAAAAGTGATGCTAGTCACCAGTCGTTAAATGTTACATCACGACCAATTAGAGAACGACGAACTTATCCAATGTGTATCACTGAGAGTAAATAAAAAGCTATTTATGGATGACCAGCTGGGAGATCATTACAAACAAATTATCTCAAGGTGCGGTTATTTTTGTCTTTGATTTTAACTGTGAATAATTTATTTTTTTCTATAATAAAGATATAACCAATAACACTAATAATGAAAAGAAAAAAGTCTCTAACGTAAAGTCAACTGTACCATGCACGACCAGTATTATTCATATGATACTCCATATGTATGATAATTATCATCTTTAACTTGTGAATACATTATATAGAGTTGGAATGAATGCATGGGAATGGTTTGTTGGAGTCGGTCTACAGAATCAAAAATTGGCACCAGAAAGCAACCTTTTGCACGTGTCTCACATATATAGACACGAGCGATATACGCACATTCCTCATCCAACAAATGACATCACATTGATCAAACTCAGCAAACGCTTGGATCTCTCTGGAAGGTAAAGCTCATATCAATTGTCTTAGATTATATCAAAGCACAAAAGTATACGATGGAAACCAACGCATTGAAATGAGTTCAAAGAAATCAAACATTTCGCAACTGACTGGCGTTAAAAAAGAGGATATTTTATTTTTATTAAATACACATCAATATATATATTCTTTTTAATTAAAGCTATTTAAATAGTTGCATTCAAAGCATGAATCTCATATAAGTTGTCTTAGATTATTACAAAGCTCTAAATTGTACGACAGAAACCATTTTTGACGACATTGTTGATGACCGTGACTTCTATCTATCCCCATGTGTAAGATCAGCTTGTCTAGCACATGTGTAAAACGTGTATATATATATTGTTGTGCTTGCGTGTGTGGGGGTGGGTGGGGGTGGTGTTGAGGTTCGGTGTATGAACGAAATAATATGCAGACAGATGAACATGATTAAAATCTTAAATGTATAATGATCATTCTCTACCTAGATCATCGTGATAATTGTAAAATGTTAAGCATTCGGGTTAACCCGTTCGCTGCCACAGTCAAAAACATTGATTTTACGACCAGTGTAGATCCAGATCAACATGCACACTATGTCAGGCTGATCGGGGTTACAATGTTCGCCACTCAGTCAGAATGTTTTACAAAACACTTTTTATATAAAATAATTGCCAGAAGATTTAAATTCATATTTTAGCAGACGACATTTGAAATTTGTCGGCGAAAGGGTTAAAACGGAATACTTGATGCAGGATAAAATAGGCTATATGGTTTATTAAAAAAAATTGTTTTTAAAGTTAACTAAATAATGTGCCTTTAAAGGATACATATTTTATACATTTGCCGCCGTCCTGAAAATGGTTGAAAGGTCGAATGTGCCCCACGAAATGTCCTCAAACAGAGACGCTATCTATGTAGTTCAACCCTCCGTCTCTTACCTTTGTCTTCTATGTAGGTCTCATGCTATTAGTAGTACATACATTGCCAGGTGACACGGACTTGAAATTGTCACTGAACGATTAATTTGGACCATCCAGCCTAATTGTTCGGTGATAAGTACAAGCGAAAGAATTAATCCAATGTTGAAACATGCATTGCTTGATAGATATAGATATAAAAATCGAACAGGAAAAACAGCATTCAAGGACGATTGTCAACCCCAAACACACACAGAAACAAAGAACAAATGTAAAGATGAATAAAGGGCCAAATAAGACAAAACAAACACAAAAGGGTTGACAATAGGGCTACCACCTTGAAACGGTCAGTGGCAAAAAAACGCCGCTGGGGGTTAAACCAGGTTCTAGGGTGCACCAAGCCTCACACTTACCCTAGGATGTTTGTTTTCTATCTAATATTAGTAGAACCAATACTATTTTAGATTTAATTAATACGCGTCTGCTAAATGTCTTTATTACTTTTGTATATCGATTATGAAATATTATATTAATTGTTTATTTCGTACCCTCACAAGTTACATCAAGCATGCATGCTTACCTGACGTCAGCGATACCTTTGACTCTGACATATGTGAAATTTCTGGATGGGGTGCACACTACTTTGGTAAGTTAACATATTTGCTGATGGTTTCTAAATACGATATAACTGGTGCAATCACATTTAGCATTTATGTCACTAATATTATAATATCACAATCATATAAATAATTTTGACGGTCGCAGTTTATAATTTGCAATTTAACAACCGTCATATATAAAATGTATGCATTACATTGAATTTCTCCAAAAAACAATTCAAAGAAATATAAAAATATCGGACAGGGAAAGTAGCATTCAAGGAGGACAGTCAACCACAAAACACAGAAACAAACACGCAAACAAGAAGGCAAAAGTAATAATAAATACAAACGACATCACAAACACAAAAGGGTTGACAATAGGGCTACTGCCTTGGAACGGTCAGTGGCAAAGTAGGCCACTGGGGGTTTAAACCGGTTCTAGGGTGCACCAAACCTCACACTTACCCTACTTCATCCCATTAAAACAGGACAGTGTAAATAAAGAAATCCCCGCCATGATCTAATCTCTAACCAACAAGGCAGCATCAATAGGCAAAATAAGTAAAACACAAATATGCTCGTGTAAATATAATACAAAAACACAATAGCCTAGAAAGCCACAATGAAGGTACTCAATGACTTGGAAGAAGCCAGAGCAACAAGCGAATAAACCATTAAGGGCACGACAAGAAAGATCATAGACAAACATCAAACGCCACCGTCCCAATGGGCTTTAGGTAGGCGTCATCATAGGGTCCACAGCCTGTCCGGTCACCGTACAATTAAAGAGGAAAGCATAGTGGCGAACTGTAAAAGGGTCCACCACCAAGCATGCAGTACGTTGCAAAATGATAGGGTCATAACGTTTTTTGATAAACTTTTTAACAAGTTTAACAAAGAAAGTATGAAAGTTATCATGACCAAGAATCTTACGAAGTTTATTAATTACATCACCATAGAAGTCAGGTTATGATAGTCCTTACTCTTTTCTTCAATACCTCTCCGTTCTTTAAAAGCAATACTTTTCAGATAATAGTTAAACCGTTAGTGTAAAAATGGCCGCCTCAGTAGAACACATGCTATATGTTATAGTAAATAACCGATATATCAGATTCAACATTAAGAATTAATGTCTTCCCAAAACTAGATAAATATTTTAATTTGAACATGGCAGCGGAGCACGGTGGCGCGCCAGTATCAGAACAGCTGGAATTCGAACACCTACGAACAATGTCCAACGCCAATTGCCAGTATTACATGGGATTCAGTAGCGTACAGCAAACCAACATATGTGCTGGGGCTTCACTAACAACAGGAGGAACTGGACCGTGCCAGGTTTGAACAATAATTCCTATAACTAAATGCATTTAGAATTGACCAATCAGTTTTTGGACGCTTTAATAAACGATTGTAAGTTACAGTTAGTTCAACTTCTGAAACAAACCCGCCAAATAACGGCAGGATTACACAACAAAACCGTTTGTCAAAACTATGTCCAGGTATTCAGGTCATATATTAATGTATAGTTGCCGATTAAAAGGTAAATTCATGGTTATTAAAATATCCGGGTGTCAATATTTCCAACATGAATTATGAGTTGGTAACTCTTAATTCGATGCTCCAGTTTTGGGGTTTGGTCACACTGGTTAACGCTGTGTATAGTGTATATATAGAGTTTGGATTCTCAAAATATGGGTGTTGTTGGCGGGATAGTTACTTAGTTTGATGTAGTTTTTTTCCTCATTTCACTTTACACTTTTTCGTTTCTGAAACTGAAATGAGCTATTCGTATATGTGCGAACAATCACCATCAGTCATGAACACGCCAACACAAATTATACCTGACCTGCTTCTGATTACTTCACTATGCTATTCTACGCGGATTCAGAACCATGATAGGGTATTGGCAGGCCGAGACTAAAGTCAAATATATGTGTGAAGACTTTATACACCGGGACTTTAATATTTCAAAGATCAGTGTGTCTTAAAACAGCATGTTTTATTATATTTTTTAGTCATACATATGTATATACCTCTACGTTTACACTATGTATCATTATGTTACAGGGTGATAGCGGTGGACCGTTGGTCTGCAAGAAGAATGGAGCCTGGTATTTAGCTGGAATAACCAGCTGGGGATTTGGCTGCGCTGAACCACAGAAACCCGGCATTTATACTCGCGTCACGTCTTACATGCAATGGATCGAGAACCATCTCCAATACTCCTAAGTTATAAATTATGACATAATGAGTAATGGTTATACTATTATGCTAGCATTATAGAGAAAATACTCATGTTGACTTCTTTATTTAAATAAGTGACTCCCCCTCGCCTCCCCCACCCCACCCCCAACCCCTCCTCCCCAACCACCCCCCCCCCCCCCACCACCACCCACCCACCCAACACACACACCATAAAAAAAGTCTACGGACGCCCTACTGATTTTGCACATGGAAATAGGGAATGACAAATACATGTTTCTCAAAGTTTACTCATACCTATCTGATCGTCCTGAGTATGCGCTACACTACCGCTTAATGCCAAGGCCGTCTTGCCTCCAACCGCCGTCCGCGTAACAACAAATATATATGTACTGGTATGTTACGTAATTGTATAATGAGTAAACAGCCAAATTTACTTTTATATACAAAATAAATTGCCTAAATGTGTAAGTATCATTGTAGAATTCATTGAACACCTTAATAGCATATTAATTCTTACCAAATGTGGTGAAAGGCATTTATTAATGTTACTGCGTAGTCGGGGTGATAATGACTTTACTTAATCACGCTTTAACGCATACATACATAAACGTTAATACAGAAGTTGAATTGAATTGAATTGAATGTTGTTTAACGGCTCATCAACACAGTATAGGTTATTTAGAGCCGCCCCAGAGAGAGGGGAAGAATACATAGGAATCCGGGAACCTGCCCTACTCTTATTATCGAATAGATTCCTATGGTTTTTTAACGTGCTCGGAGGATAGACCGATACACGGGACCGCCCGATTTACGTCCCCATCCGATACAGAAGTTGAACATCCAAAACAGACAAGCACAAAGACAAGGCATGTTATAATATAACAACATTATTATCAGAAATAGGACTACCGCCTTGGAACGGTCATAGAAAAAATGCCTGTGTAGGGTTTAAACCAGGTTCTGGGGCGCACCAAACATAAGCCAATGTGTTCATTATGATATCTTTCAACATATTATAGAAACAATGTTTACAACAACAAATGGTGATATGATAGACTAAGTATCAATGTTTTTATTTATTTTGCAAAAGACTAAATGCATTATTTTTTACATCATCAATCAATGCTGTTCACAAGCCAACGTGTTTATGGTACACACATTCGTACCAAGTGTTGTGAAACGGTATATTAAATGTCATTAAGTTATTGTATAAAGAAGGTAATATTTATCCCATTTTGCAAATCATGGACAATAACTCTGTAAACCATATGCTTGATTTTGAAAAAAAATCTCCAATCAAACTTAGTGAAATACAATAACACTAAGCAAACTAATTGCATCATCAATCAAGAGCAGTCTGAGAACAGTCGCCTTTTCAGAGAACAACACTTTATATACCTGATATACCTGATATTTTGATGAGATGGTAAAAACGGTGGGGTGGTGATTGCGATAGGATAATGTATGCAATGTGTACCCTTAATCAATATAAATAAACAAAGAAGAAACTTGTGAAATTATTATTTCGAGGAAGAGTGTGTTGATTATGCAGATATGCAAAGCTATGCACTATGTGCCTAACAATATCAAGAACACAGAAAGGTGTGGGTGAAAAAGAGCGAATTGAAAGGTTGGATGGGGACGGTGATGACTAATGAAAGGTTGGATGGGGACGGTGATGACTAATGAAAGGTTGGATGGGGACGGTGATGACTAATATGAGTTTAGGTGTACTTTACATACTCAGAAAAATAGATACATATTGTAAAACAAGACTGTGGGATGGCAGTATGTGTGGTGTAACACAGAAGCATTTAAAAATAGAAAACACTAGAAAATGTGTCCACGGAACACATGACTCTCTTTTAGCGTTATCAGTTACATGAAAAGTCCGAAGAGTAGGTCAAGGTATTTTATATTAACCTACTTTCATTATGAACATACTGCTATCATATAGATATTATATAGTTATCTAAAGTTTGAAAACAGTATGGCTTTATGGATCTGAGTAATAAACTTAATAAAAACCGGCCCAAGAGGGCCTGTATCGCTCTACTGGCATGCATAGCATATAGCTGCTTCAAACTTGTCTGAGATTTTATTGATATCAACATTCTGAATTCTGAACATGTTTAGTAAAAATCAAGTGAAAAATTATGTAGTTATAGATTTACCAAAGCAAAACACAGAATTTGTAAAAAATCAAGGGCAATAACTCTACTGTTGTTAGTCTGACATGAGTAGTTATTTTCATTCGTCCCCTGTTCTTCTGTAGCGGAGATTTCATGTAACCACCAACCACCAAAAGAATGAATGAGGATTGATGCTATTTATTGATGATTGATAGGAAGCATGTACCATAGTTATAGCTGTAAGAATAAATAAACAAAAAGACACAGAAATATGTTAAGACAAGTGAGATTTCGGGTTGGATTTTGGGGGATGGGGGTGGGGTGTGTGGGGCTCATCCCCCACTATGACTGAGGTAAGAATAAGACGAATAAAACATGTGGTCAGTAACAACAGATTGGATATTTACCTAAACCAAAATCACTGGACATCTTATAAGCGAAGTTGGGATCTACGGGCACCAAAGGAGCCCGTGATTAATTTGCGCCTAAGTTACGTTTGCACCCATCTAGATAATGCTAAGGAACCCGAGCCCAAATTTTGGTTGAGCTATGCCAAATGGTTTAAGAGATATATATTTCCTGTATGCGCGTTACATGCAATAAAATAACTTTTAGCAGGCTATATATTATTTCCTGTATGCGCTTTACATGCAATAAAACAACTTTTAGCAGGCTGTATTGTATTTCCTGTATGCGCGTTTCATGCAATAAAACAACTTTTAGCAGGCTGTATTTCATTTCCGTTATTGTCTTTACACACAAAACGGTAACTTTCAGCATACTGTTTGTTATTACCCGTATAAACTTAACATACTATAAGTAATTACTTTTAGCAGGCTGTATTTTATTTCCTGTATATTCGTTACACACATAATAAGAAACTTATAACAGACCGTTTATATTTTTCTGTATTCTCTTTACACACAATTAGTAACTCTCAGAAGACTGTATTTTATTTCCTGTATTTCCTGTATACAGACCGTTTTATATTTTTCTGTATTCTCTTTACACATAATTAGTAACTCTCAGAAGACTGTATTTTATTTCCTGTATTTCCTGTATACAGACCGTTTTATATTTTCCTGTATTCTCTTTACACACAATTAGTACTCTCAGAAGACTGTATTTTATTTCCTGTATTTCCTGTATACAGACCGTTTTATATTTTTCTGTATTCTCTTTACACACAATTAGTAACTCTCAGAAGACTGTATTTCATTTCCTGTATTTCCTGTATACAGACCGTTTTATATTTTTCTGTATTCTCTTTACACACAATTAGTAACTCACAAAAAAAAACAAAAAAAAAACGTATTTTACTTCCTGTAAACACTTTACACAATAAGTAACGTTTAGCAGGCTCTGTTTTATTTTCAGTATTCTCTTTACACAAAATAACGAACTTTTACAGGCTATATTCAATTTCCTGTATATTTGTAAACATACACCTAGTAGGTAACATTTGTATAATGATATGTACATCAGAAATACATGTATACGTTACTATAATATTACTTTATTAAAATAATATATGTTCTTCGGCATTATTTTTTTAAAATGTTGAACAAATGAAGTGTATATATCAACCGCTTTAATGTATTTAATTGAAAAGTCTTTTTTTCTGGCGTTGATGTTTCATTGATTGCTTATTCATAACGGAATGAGTTGAGAAGCAAATACGAAATGAAAGCGAACGGTTCTAAAAGTTGTATGCCAGATCGATTTTACACTAGCCAAACTCATCCAGTAATATTGAACGTTCCCAAACGTCTGTAAAAACCACTTCACCGAGCAGGTGTACACAAATTCAATGCATATTTATATGAGGAAGGTTTATCTATAATTATGTTAATTGTGTGTGTATATCGGTTAAAAGAGCTAATGATATGGATTTGAATATAGGGTAACATTCTTTACAAAACGCGGTTTGTACGGTATGCCAGCTTATACTCTGTTTGATATACATAATGTTAATGTCATATGTAATAACATAATGTCATGTGTAATAACATAGACAATATGAATGTGATATGTAACAGGATCTAACAGGAAGTCAAGTTTGTTAAAGATAAACCTTTTTAACAACAAGTCGAGTAGCAGAATATACATTTAAGTAGTCGTACATGATATCTAAAGTTGAAAACAATATGGACGTGTGATCATGCTTTCAGTTTGTAGCACAGTCAGTTTGTAGCACTTTCTGTTTATTTCCTCTTTAGGGACTGTTCAATTTTTACTGGATTTGTGGGCTGGCGACTAGAACTTTCTGCCATAATGATTGCTTCAATTTTGGTTGACTATTGTTTCAGTGAATCGTTAAACAACTGATCAAAAGCCTCTCAATGCCGTAAATATAAACATACACATAGGTCAATTCGTTTATCCAAAATCGCATGACTTCAGTTTTGCAGATAGACTGACAATGGTGCGAGGATGGAAGGGTACAAATATACATCCCCCACACCAGACACGCGGGGCGGTAGAAGACTGAACATATAATATATTTAGTGTCTTACACATCTATTTCAAAATGTTGCTGAACAGGCAGATTATTTCTCCGCTTGTTCGGCTTTGCAGTCACCTTTTCTTCTTGATGACCTTATTTTTGGCGGAACATTTTAGTTAACACCGGACCAGATCCCCAGACATGCAACAGTCCCGAAACAAAAATGTTGTGCTTATTTAAGACAATACAATTGTGGTGCTCTTTTAAATTCACGTGAAATTGTGTCTTACAAACAAAATAAAACAATTAATGTATAACAGTATTTGAATGTGGCAGTTCAAAATAAATATTAATATATAGATCTAGGTATGGTTTATTTTCATACAGGGAACTAAATGGAAAATAAACACAAGAACCAACTGTTTGAGCATATGTCTCGGCTATTATTCGTATTGAGACATAGCTGTCAGAAACAAGTCTAAACATGGATCGCTCCACGTCAGCATGTGCAGCAAACGAAGACGACAACGAAGTAGAGTTTGTAGGCAGGGAATATTATTTACAGCAAATAAACAAAGCCTTTAACAGATACACAGTGTTTGGAATATTTGGTTTGCGATCTGTTGGAAAATCTAGTCTCGTTAATGAATTTATTAGGCGAACGTGTAGTAACAAAGATTCAAATAGTTCAACGGTTGAGAAAGAATCACGGTTGAAATATATCACGGTTGACTTGCGCTTGCATAAAGATATCTCTTCTTTGTATACGTTTATCTGTTCTTCTCTGGGTGTTGTACCAGACCGAAGTAGTATAAACTCCAATGAATGGAAAGTCCAAATAGAACGAGAAATATCTAAACGAAACGACCAAACATTTATCGTCTTATTTGACAATGCCGAAGATATTTTGGAAAACAGTGAAATAAGGGATGAATTAACATCATTCATACTGATTTTAGCAAAACAGTGCAGAAATGTGAAGGTATTTATAACATCAACCACAAAGATCATTTTCGCCCAATATGGAAAGATCTTATTTGAAATTGAAGTACTTCCAATGCAACAAATGGAGGCAACTCTATTACTTAGGAAAGCCGCCGAAAATGTCGATTTCGGAGAGGAGGAGGACAAAATCGTAAAACTAAGCGAAGGCTTGCCGCTACTTCTGCTAATGATAGGTGCCGAAATGAAACAAGATGACCGGTTTATCACACCAAAAGAAATGGTAGAGATGTTGGCGAAATTCAGACTTGAAGCTTTAAGCAGAGACTTCTATCCAGCAGAACAGAGGGCAGGTAAGTTTGTATTACTTTGTACTTGCTAAACTCAGCAAAACAAAAAGATGGTTGTCCTACTCTGCACTTGTCACACCGAGCAAAAGAGACAGAAGTTTAAGTTGATCTTGGAACTTTCCATAAGTAGCAAAAGTATCGAGGTCCATAAAAGAGTGTTTAGTGTTTTAAATAGAAAAATGTTCAACCAAGCTAGTGTATTTGTAAAACCACCAGCAACGTCACCAGAACAAAACAGTGGAAGATATTAACATTATAAAAAACATGAATGTCATCATTTTAATTTTGTCATAACGTTACTGGCAGATATTATGCAAAAATGAGCAAAATGTGCAGTTAGCATTATTTTATATTATATGACAACTTACATAGTGACACTGACTGTTATATGTTTTTGTTTAGCTGACGTGTATCGAAAGTTTATTGAGAGGCTGTCTGACATTCACCAAAGTCGGCTGGCCATTTTGGGATTTATTCCTGGTTCCTTTAACACACTAGAGGCAAAGGAGCTTTTAGGTAAAATTTATTTATGTTATTATATAATTTCAAGATATACGTTTTCTGATTACTAGACGAATGAAAAGTTCCGAGCTGTCATGCAATCTTATATTCCATAGAGACCTGTGCCAATCAAATGTACGCCTAACAAACATTAACCCCTGTAAGAAAAGCACACAATTATTACAAAATACATTGGATCACATGGTCAACGTTTGTGATCACGTGACCCATAGACAGTAGTGGGTGGAGGCTAAAACTGAATGGTAGATCTAACCATACTATTATAAGTAGATATAAAGGTCGAACAGGAAAGGTAGGATTGAAGGACCACAGTCAGCCAAATCACGCATATCACTTATTTCAATATACCATAACTAATGCATATATTGACCAGGCACGAGCATAATATTATTCATCGATTTTTGTAGTATATTTGCGGTATTTATTAAAACATAATGTTAATACTTATTACTTTCATTGAACAGAAATGTACGGTGTATATGATTACATTGAATGTGATGAAATACGGTGTATATGATTACATTGAATGTGATGAAGTACGGTGTATATGATTACATTGAATGTGATGAAGTACGGTGTATATGATTACATTGAATGTGATGAAGTACGGTGTATATGATTACATTGAATGTGATGAAGTACGGTGTATATGATTACATTGAATGTGTTGAAGTACGGTGTATATGATTACATTGAATGTGATGAAGTACGGTGTATATGATTACATTGAATGTGATGAAGTACGGTGTATATGATTACATTGAATGTGTTGAAGTACGGTGTATATGATTACATTGAATGTGATGAAGTACGGTGTATATGATTACATTGAATGTGATGAAGTACGGTGTATATGATTACATTGAATGTGTTGAAGTACGGTGTATATGATTACATTGAATGTGATGAAGTACGGTGTATATGATTACATTGAATGTGATGAAGTACGGTGTATATGATTACATTGAATGTGTTGAAGTACGGTGTATATGATTACATTGAATGTGTTGAAGTACGGTGTATATGATTACATTGAATGTGTTGAAGTACGGTGTATATGATTACATTGAATGTGATGAAGTACGGTGTATATGATTACATTGAATGTGTTGAAGTACGGTGTATATGATTACATTGAATGTGTTGAAGTACGGTGTATATGATTACATTGAATGTGATGAAGTACGGTGTATATGACTACATTGAATGTGATGAAGTACGGTGTATATGATTACATTGAATGTGTTGATACTGTCTTCATCTATGTTAAGCCGATATAATCAGCAATTTCTGGTTCTATTAATCTGCAAATAACAGTGTTGTTATCAATGTTTCAATACTACCGTTTTTAAACATCAGATCACGAAACTGACGCCATTGCAAAGGACAAGTCACTCATTCCGATGCGTCGAAAATACATGCTGAATTACGATTCATCATCTGAGCGGTTTGACATCCAAGGAATCCTAAGGGAGTGTCTGCATACGTTCTTTACCATTGGAAGTTTACCCGGTAAGTTGTGTATTTAGGAATATCTCTTATTTAGACTTCTTTATTTACACTGTCCTGTTTTAATGGGATGACAGTAGGGTAAGTGTGAGGTTTGGTGCGACCTAGAACCGGTTTAAACCCACAGTGGCCTACTTTGACACTGACCGTTCCAAGGCGGTAGCCCTATTGTCAAACCTTTTGTGTTTGTGTTGTCGTTTGCATTTATTATTGCTTTTGCCTTCTTGTTTGTCTGTTTGCGTGTTTGTTTCTGTGCTTTGTGGTTGACTGTCCTCCTTGAATGCTACTTTCCCTATCCGATATTTTTTTATTTCTTTCCATACATAAACACGTTTCAGAAGTGTGTACAAACGTGTATTACTGCGCAACTTATTGGGATTTTCAAAATGCAATTTTCGCGCCCGATTTACGACATCGGGACAAACTTTATTGTTTGACTATTAACTATTTAACGTAAATTATTTTCAAATATACATTCTTTTGGAGGAAACCGTAATTCGACAAATTTCCTTTTTAGAGGTGAGGCGCAGATACTACAAGGTTTTCTCCAGGGTCATGCAAGAGATATGCCAGAAGCTTGGGACAGTTGAGTACACAAGGGCGCTGTCAGAGTTCAGTATTGAACAGCCGAACCTCGTGAAACTGTTAACTGAAGTGTTTCATTCCAAGGAAGATAGTTACCATTTCTTTATAGAAATTGCTACGACATGCACCTCTATGATAGAAACACTTATGTCAAGTAAGTTTCCCCTAGCATATGACTTCATACACGCAGGCATTATTAAACATTATAAGCCAGCAACAAATTACAATGTGGCCATCAACTTGATTCGTGTTGGCCTTTATGTGGTCAACTTAAATGTACATATATGTACGTGGATGATACTTGTCGATTTTGATAAGCTGGGTATTTATTATAAATATAGTTAGTTTCATTTAGAAAAAGATCTTATTAAATTTGACGATATAAATGATGAGTGAACATATTCGTGATGTGCTGCTGTTTTCGTTTATGGTTAGTATCTTTCTTGCAATCTTCGTCTAACTATGTATTGTTAAATGTGTTAATGTTTTAATGCAGATGTAAGCGACAGATTTTACGAAGGGTGTTTAAATGCAGCCGACAAGTTCGGTAGAGACCTAGATAAAGCCAAAGTCTATATAGCTATCGGAAGTTTGACCACCAACTCAAAGGTATTTTATTAATAAACGTCATAAATACTGAAAAGGGGATCGCTTGGAATAAAAAATAAAAAAACAACACAAACAAGAGATAAAAATAACAGACTCGGTTTTATTGTCTGTTAATGAGAGGGAATATAATATGCAACACCTCTCACGCCAACTAGCATCGGTTTAAACGGTATTCTACTTTAAAGACACACAGATGGAGCTTGATGATCTGAAAGGATCAGTAAGTAATAACTCAAATGAATCGTTGTAGGTTTTGCCTTTTTTTTTATCTCATTGGTAAAATATATGATAACAGTTTTCTTCTGCCATCTGAGACGAAGATCATATCAAGTGAATACTTGACAACATGATATTCAGAAAGACTTCCAGCAAATGTGCTTCGATGACATGTAATGTTATGTTCTGCAAATACAAAGTACATGTACAGTAACTACTCGTATCTTGTTTTTTGTCGTCTAACGTATTACAAAGATAACGCAATTGTAACAATACCAGTTTGCAATATATTCCAGCGATGATGTTCTTGTCTAATTACCTTTGTAATAACGCATCCTTTACAAGTGTAAAAAGCCTAATATGTATGGCTTTAAAGTAGAATACCGCTTTATCCGCTTTAGCCGGTGCTAGGGGCTGTCAGATGCGTTCACTTTATATTACCGCTCATGAACAGACTCAATAAATACTGAAAAGGGGAAGCAACAAACACATACAAATGATAAAATTAACAGACGTGGTTTAATTGAGTCTGTTAATGAGGGGTAATGTAAAGTGCAACACCTCTCACATCTTCTAGCACCGGCTTAATCGATATTCTACTTTAAAGCCACAAGATTGGGCTTGATGATCTCAAAGGACCAGTAATAAATAACACTACTGATTTGTAGTCGGGGCGACTTTTTACGGCCGCCACACAGCACTAACCAAACGCAAGTGTGAATGTCAATAAATACTGAAAAGGGAATCCATTGGAAGCAACAAACACAAACATGAGATAACAGTAGCAGACTCGATTTTATTGAATGTGTTAATGAGGGGTAATTTCAAGTGCAACACCTCTCAGGTCTCCTAGCACCGGCTTAAGCGATATTCTACTTTAAAGCCACACAGATTGGGCTTGATGATCCAAAAGGACTAGTAAGTAATAACACTACTGATCTGTATTCAGGCCGCCACACAGCACTAAACAAACGCTAATGTGAATGTCAATAAATTCTGAAAAGGGGATCCCTTTGAAGCAACAAACACAAACAAGAGATAAAAGTAGCAGACTCGATTTTATTGTGTCTGTTAATGAGGGGTAATGTAAAATGCAACACCTCTCAGGTCTCCTAGCACCGGCTTAAGGGATAATCTACTTTAAAGCCACACATTTTGGGCTTAATGATCCCAAAGGATCAGTAAGTAATAACACTTTCGATTTGTAGTCGCCGCACTAAACAAACACAAGTGTGGATGTCAATAAAAATTTAAAAGGCGATTTTTCTTTGCAGGGCAAGTACCCATTTGGTGAAGAGAATTACCGGTCAGCTTTAAAGCTTCTAAAGCCTTATGGAAAATCTCTACAGCTGGCTAAATTATATCAGGGACTTGGCTGGAATATGCACAATCAGGGGAGAAGTTTTGAGTCGATCAGGTATTGTTCTAGCAGAGAGTAGACAATTACAATAAAACGATGTTCACTTGGTGTTACAGAGATAAAAATGTATAACCTTTGATTAAGTAAAACATTAATATCAGAATATTTACAGAATACTTTTAAAATATTGCATATGATACTAATCAACTTTGGTTAAATAACGCTTATACACATACTCTAATGCAATGAGCATCAGTCATTTCTCCTAGTGGGATATATTACCCAGTAGAGCTCTGAGTAGTTTTTCATGGGTATCCTGTAAAGATCAGGAATTCCAACAAGAGGTATAATTGTTGATGTTCTGATTATAACAGTTATACCGAAGGTTGGAATTTCCCTATCTGAACCTGATACCCATAATTGATTATTTTTCTTGCATTTCGTTTACATTCTGCGCATTGACGTCTCCAACTACTGACGTTTCCCATGTTCATTTACACAATGACGTCATGTAGCTGTTTTGTTGATATCAGCGCGCGACTTTTATCTTCCCCCACGTTTAAGATCAGGCTTTCCATCACCTATGTAAAACGCGGATAACCTTATCTGGTATGCATGAAATGACTTTATTATTCACTGGATATTACTATAAATCATCACGAAATATGTAATATATTCGATTTAACCAGATTTGAGATGAACGTTTGTTACTAGGAGAAAGTTGTACAAAGTATGTTGTTACCTAAAGATGTTGGCTGAGCTTGACAATAAAACCTAACTCGACTCATAATGTACAGTATTATGTCGAACTAAATGAAGTTTAGTTTGTTTACATAATGCAGTTCGATAATATCTTCGATGATTTGACAATGTGCAAATAAATCTGATTCAAAAAGTGTACCATATAGATGTTAGATGTGTTTGACAGCGAGAAACAATGATTTAATTCTTGACAAGGTTATGGACTGGAAGCTATGTGCTCATGTATATGATAAAAAGAGTATGAACGGAGAAATTTGGGAATCGACGAACACGATCCATATAAAAAATATTGCAGTCTCGATTTGAGACTGTTCAGGAAGAGTAATTGTAAATGCTAACTACCATTCACGCCCTCTAGCCCCAGGTTGAGAAGAATTATTTTGAATTAGTGATGGCTTTTCTATACGTAATAGTAATGTTAATAACAACTTGTGTCAACATGAATATTCTGTTCAGGGATTAACCCCCTATTTGCGGATTTGCTTTATATTAAGAGTTCTTATTTTCAGATATTTCAAGAAATCTGTGTCAATCTCTGAGACAGCGGGGAAAGAGTATGAACCTCTGCTGTTGCAAGCACTCCGCGGTTTGGGAGTTGTCAATAATTGGATAGGTCAGTATTTCATTCAAATTACAAACCTATTATATGAAGGAGATTTAACTATTTATATAGATAGTTAATTAAATATTATTCATATACTTTCATAAGAAATGGTGTTATTTTTTTGCTATATTCCAGAGCTAATCAGTCAGTGTGCATGTAAAGCAGTAACTAAGCTACATTTTCAGGAGTTAATAAAGGTTAAATCTACGGTAGAAATTTATTTTATTTTTTTCAGAAGAAAATTGAGACATAATTCAATTTTTGTCAAAAATGCCATAATTATATATTTCATCTTTAAAACGGGTACTCATTCACCCCCAATACTATTTATAGTTTAGGATTTTATATCTAGAAATTGTATTATGTTTTTGTTATGTGGAACCGTTTGTTTCGATGCGTGGATTTGGTTGACCGTGGTCCTGTGGTCCTTGAAAAGTATATTTCCCGTTCGACTTTTATATCTTCTTCAGTTCAGTAACGGTAACATTCTAACGCAATTTATCTCGCCTTATTATATAGGTAGTTTCAACGATGCACAGAAGTGCCATTTTGAGGTACAACGCCGACGAAAACAGTACTTGGGCGGAGAACATCCAGAATTTGCCGAGACATTAAACGACATCGGACTTATGTACGATCAGATGGGTCAACCAGAAAAAGCATTACAATATTTTGAGGAAAGCCTTGAAATCAAAAGAAGAAATAAAGGAACTATTTATGCCATGTCCATTTCCCTAAATAACGTTGCAAACAAGTACACTCCAATGAAAATGTTTGATGCAGCAAAGAAATATTTGGATGAATCAATGACTATTTTAAACAAAATGGATAATCCACATCAGAACGCGATATCGCTGACCTACAATTCATATGGCAAATTGTATAGGGCTAAAGGTGACTATAAAATGTCGTTAGCCATGTTTGAAAAGGCTGTACAGATGCGTCGTGAAATAATGCCAAACAGCATTGCTTTCATTTGGAGTGTATTAATTCAGTATGCACAGTTGATGATACAAATGGGCAAACATTCGGCAGCCATGGCACTGCTTGATGAAATCCTCAGAGACAAAGATAAGCCCATGCAAGAGATGCCACATAATGAATTTGTGTTGGAATGTTTGCAGATGAAAGCAGAGATCTTCAGGAAAACTGGGCAGATAGATGAGTACACTAAGACGTTGTGGAATATTGAGGTGGAGCTCATTAGACTTGGGGACGAGTTTGAGCGAAGGTGTAATGAAGCAAAAGTGGAACAGATAACTAAGAAGTTGTCAGAATTAAGATTACAGATTGTGGCATGAATTGTGAAATAAAAGGTACAAGACTATGACGCAAAATGTCAACTCTTATAGTTGGGATACGTTTAACAGATCAATATCCGCATATAATCCAATAATAATCCCTTAATATATATGCTTAACAACTTGAAGTCGCTTACTTTAATATGGAAAAGTTAGATACGTTGATATAAAATTGATAACTATAACATTGTATAGTAAATGCGCGAAATAATGAAGCAAGGGAAATAAAACAGGTACATATGGCTGAAATATGTCGGTTGAAGTCGCTTAATTTAATATGGATTAGTGAGATACGTTGATATTAAACTGATAACTATAACTAAATGTAGTAAATGTGCGAAATAATGAAGCAAGGGAAATAAAACAGGTACATATGGCTGAAATATTGCCAGATTAGATGTTTAATCACGCATCTTACAGTTGTATCACGTTATCCAGTAATGCAACACAGGACAGCAATTGCAGTTTGACGTGACACATTACGTGGTCCGAGTATTAACTTTCATACCCCATCAAATCCCTTCTCCAAGATGGGAAAACGGGGTTAGCTGGTGTATAAAACATCAATTTCGGCTTAAAACGTTTGCATATTGTAAAATTAAAACATGTAATAGGTAATTTTAAACGGGTTATTGAATTTTTCCAGTAAAAATATTTTTAAACGTGTTTATTATCGAAATATACGTTATAAAATCCTGCTTATATAAGTTTTCCCATAGCTTAATGGAATTAAGACGGGACCACTAATGAGTCATTATTCTCCTAATCAGTTAAGTTATATAGAAGAAGGGCGCATCAATTGGAAAGAAAAGCAAAGAGGAGAATACTAAGAATAAAGAAAGACAGAACCCTCACTAAATATTAACGTGTCCTAAGCATGAACAAGAGACTTTCGTTATACATAACTTATATTCAGCTCGAAGTATGCAGAAAACATCCCCATTGTTGACCTGCTCTATGCAAGACATAACTACTATTTCACTGGTAAAGTTGACATAGTGTAGTGGTGTTCTTAAACCAATTTGTAATGTAAATGTGAAGGCGAAATTGCTATTAATAATTAATACTAATTGTAATTCTTATGTAGATATATTTTTTCACAGTAAATTAAGCATTCTACATAACTGGTCACTTTAATAACTTCACTGAAAGTGGTCATTGCAATTAACATTTGATTCGAAGTGAAATACATACAATCACTTTCTATACAATAAATACTGATAAAGGTGATGCTTTGGGAGCAACAAACACAATTAAGAGAATAAAGCATCAGACTCGGTTTTATTGAGCCTGTTCATGAGAAGTAATGAAAGAAGCAACACATCTCACGCCCCCTAGCACCGGCTTAAGCGGTATTCTACTCCAAAGCCACCTATATTGGGCTCGTTGGTCCCAAAGGACCAGTAAAAATAACACTACTGATTCTTTATATGTGAAAATGACTTTTGATCGATGTATCTATTGAATAGTATCAGTGTAGTGCTGTATTATATTTACACACAATAAGAAACCTTTCGCAGACTATATTTTATTTCCTGTACACTCTGCACACACAATACGTAGCTTTTAGCAGACTGTATACTATTTCCCGTATACTCTTTACACACATTAGCTAAATTTTAACTTTTTACATCTTTACGCACAATAAGGAGCCTTTAACAGGCTGTCTTTTCTTTTCTATATAGATTTTACACACAATAAGTAACTTTTAGAAAGCTGCATTTTATTTCTTGTGTACTCTTCACACACAAACAAGTACATGCTTTTCTGCTGTACTCTTTACATGCAATAATTAAATTTTGTTTTGGCAGACTAAAGTAGTTTAGCACTATACTGCTATACATACAATAAGTAGTTTTTAGAAGGCTGTATTTTATTTCTTGTGTACACACACAAATAAGTATACAACCCTAACCCTATATTGACAATGTTAAATAACAATGTTAAATATCAACATTTAGACGGGGATGTTCCGCCAAAAACCTTTTATGAAGTATATGTTTCTTAAATTATATGTTTTTTCTAGAAGAGGTTGAGGACTGACTCAACATGCGTCACTTTTATATACTGAAAGGAAAGATAAACGCATAATCAAAAAATTGCCTATACTGCACTATTATGCACATCTAATTCCACGTAATATTCTAGATATATATCAACGTGTTTTATACAAAAAGGGGCTGCAACTAATTACAGAAATGACAACTCTGCCATGTAGCAGACCTTTTAATCAAAGTATACTTTGTTACATGAAATTCATAAATGTTGAAGTTTTGCTTGAAAAGTCAAGCCATTTCAATATTGTGTTTAATGTAAAGAGATTGCAACGTTTAAATCCTAAGTTTGCTTACCTGCTTGAGTCAAATGCGCATTCTGTCGATAATGAAACTTTAAAGGTCTAACCATTGGTGTGTTCGGTGCTGTTTAACATTCTTTCCGAAAGGACAGGCCTAATGTCGCCCAGTACCATTCGATTAGCAGTAGTATATTAAACATACAATACATATCGGAAATACCCCTTATGCGTTTATTTTTCCTTTCAGTATATATACTCTATCAGGGCTACTTTCCATTAAATTAGATATAAAAGTCGAACGGAATTGAAGCATTCAACGACCACAGTCAACCAAAAACCCGCAGAGAAACAAACAATAATTATAAATATAGATATAAAAGTCGAACGGAAATGAAGCATTCAACGACCACGGTCAACCAAAATCCCGCAGAGAAACAAACAATAATTATAACTATAGATTTAAAAATCGAACAGGAAAAGTAGCATTCAACGAGCACAGTCAACCAAAAAGACGCATAAAATAAAAAATAATTAGAAAGACGAATGAAAGAAAACATATAACATCACAAACATAAAAGGCTTGACATTAGAGCTGCCGCCTTGAAACGATCAGTGCCAAAAAAGCCGCCGGGTTTTTAGGTTGCGCCAAACCTCACTCTTACCCTATTGTCATCCCAAAAAACTGGAGAGTGTAAATAATGAATGAATGAATGAATAAATTAATGAATGAATGAAGTTTTACGGCACGTCGACACATAATGGGTTATATTGTGCGCAGAAATACGGATAAACGTGGAACAAAATGAAATAATAAGTTATTAATTAATGTAAAAATATATTGTTAAAACTATTTACAAATAAGGGATGATATGGTATAACAAGGCATCATTAATAGGCAACATACATAATCACGTACACATGACCGTTAAGGGTACGACAAGACAAGATTTAAGACAAACATCAAAACTACCGTCCTTTGATAATTTTAGTAAACGTCATCATATGGTCCACAATCTGTCCGGTCATTGCACAATCAAAGAGTCATTCATTAAACATGCCGTGAGTTGTAAAATGATATGGTCATAACCTCTTTTGATAAACCTTTTAACAAGTTTAATAAAGATTGTATGAAAGTGATTATGACAAAGGATCTTACGATGTTTATAAATCACATCACCATAGATATAAGTACAACAGTCGTACAGGAAATGCAGCTTTCACAGAACTCAGTAAACACGCAAAACGACAAACATGAATGGCAATGTTAATGAGGAATAAAGGCATATGACGTCACAAACACAAAAAAGTTGACAATAGAGCTAACGCCTTGGAACGGTCAGTGGCAAAAAAGGCCGCTGTGGGATGAAACTAGGTTCTAGGGTGCACCAAATCTCACACTTACCCTACTGTCATCCCAACAAAACGGGACAGTGTAAATAAGGAAATACCAGTCATGAACTATTCTCTAACCAACAAGGCAGCATTAATAGGCAATATAATTAAAACACAAAGATGCTCGTATATATATAAATACAAAACACAATAGCCTAGAAGGCCACAAAGAAGGAACTCATTGACTTGGCAGAAGCCAGAACAACACGAGAATACACCATTGAGGGCATGACAAGACAAGATTGCAAACAAACATCAAACGTCACCTTCCTTTTGGGCTTTAGGTAGACGTCATAATAGGGTCCACAACCTGTCCGGTCACCGCACAATTAAAGAGGAAAGAATAGTTGCGAACTGTAAATGGGTCCACTACCAAACATGCAGTGCGTTTGTAAATCACGTCACCATAGAAGTCAGGTTGTGATAGTACTTGTCGCATAGAAGTCAGGTTGTGATAGTCCTTGTCGTAGAAGAGTTCTTAAAATACTTTTATATTTGGAAACAAGGGTTGCGATAATACAATTGTATAAAGGTTTTACGAAGTTAAATAGTTAATAGTATGAAAGTGATCATGTCTAAGGATCTTATGAAGTTTGTAAATCACGTCACCATAGAAGTCATGTTGTGATAGTCCTTGTCGCAGAAGAGTTCGTAAAATATTTTTATATTTCAAAAAAAGATCAGGGTTACGATAATACAATTTTGTAAAGGTTTTACGAAGTTTATGGTAACAGTAACCCTGATAGAGTAGCCTTTTAGTTATACACAAATTACAAAAATTAAGTCCTCAACTCGAGTACAAGCTCTAGAAAAACGAATAGGTTGAGACACATAGACCCTATAAGAAGTTGCTCGGGGGAACATCCCCATTTAACAATATCAAAATTAAAATCATCTCTCTAGTCATAGACTATGCTAATTATTTCACGGATCTGTAGAAGTCAGTTTGTGATAGTCCTCGTCGCAGAAAGGTTCTTAAATTACTTTTATATTTTAAGAGTAGATCAGGGGTACGATAATACCATTTTGCAAGGTTTTTTTCGAAGTTTATGGAATCGGTAGCTCTGCTGGAGTAGCTTCTTAGTTATACAAATAATTATTACGAATATTAAAGTCCTTAACACGACTACAAGCTCTAGAAAAAACTTCGAAAAGTCATAACAAAACTTCTACAGTGACGTGATTACAAGCTTCGTTAGATCCTGAGTCATGGTCGCTGTTTTTATACAATCTTTATTAACTTGTTAGAATGTTTGAAGAGGAATGACCCTTCAATCTTACGAGGGTGCTTCAAAAAGTTCTGTCACTAGGCATATATCCTTTGAACTAGATATTACACTGAGATAAAGTAGTGTATTTATAGTACTACTGGGTTCGCTCTCTTAAATTCCACAACAAAAATGAAAAATTTCCGGTTATTTATACCCCTGAATTATCTCCCCCTACCACACCTTTTGGATACTGGCTTATCTGAAAATGTTCTTGTTATAAAACGTTGTAAAAACTATTTGAATAATTCTATGCTTTTAAATTTTCTTGTACGCCATCTGTTGTTATTCGCCAATATTCCATGAAAATGATTGTCGAGAATTCGGAAAGGTCTTGCTGTAAACCAGATATGAGTGAATGCATATCCCTTAATTTTAGCGGAAATAACACTGATTTCCTTCATTTTGTTTACGGAAATGTTATAATATCTTTTAAATGTCGTAATTATTCTCGTAGTATTAATATGTTTTCATATTTTTTTTACAAATCCTAGTCCTTCAGTGTTTAAATGTCATATTCAACACATTATTGTAGAATTTTGTACAAGGTTTAGTGAAAATATTGATCATCCAAAAACGCTATTTCAGAAGACTGCCCTTCGATTTAATGTCCATTTATCATTAAATTAATTTTACACGTTAGCTTAAAATGTTAAATTCTAGGACAATGCCTTTTCATCTACCATGCTTAAATTCTAAATCTTGTAATGCACAGATATAACTGGTAATGTATGAGAAATTTCAAAGGTCTTCGACAAGTACTTAAAGAGAAACAGGCATTTAAAAAAAGTAACAATTAACATACCTGAAAAAGCTCAGGACAAAAATGCCTCAGTATGTATAAGTGATGTGTATTAAATGTTCCATAACTTTCGTCACACAAACGATACAGCATTCATTTTACCATCAATGGAATGGTATTGAAACTCTCTTTCATTTGGTATCAACATCAACACTCACATCGAGCATTTAATTGTTAAAACGCGTTAGTGACAGAACTTATTGAATGACCCTCGTACAACTCACTGCATGTTTCGTGGTTACCTATATAAAGTTCACTACTCTTCTTTCCACGTTTAAGTTGTGCCTTCAATTTTATATTGTCGCACGGTTTATTCTCTTGTTGGTCTGGGTCTGCCAAGTCAATGAGTATTTGCTTTGTGGCTTTCTAGAACTTTTTATATTCATATAAACTTATAAGAAGTGTGTTATACTTTTATTCCCTAATAATGCTGCTTAATTGTTAAAGGTTATAGCCTGGCGGGGAATTATATTGTCCCGTTTTATTCGAATGACAATATGGTAAGACTAAGGTTTTCCGTTTAGGATGCGGTGTAGCATACTTGGCTTGAATGTTTCCTTTTAGTTGTTGTTTGTTTGGATGCATGGTGTTGGTTGACTATGTTCTATGAATGCTTCCTGTTTGACTTGTATACCTATGTTGCTGCTTTTTACCATTGGATGTGTTTATGTATTGCGACCATTAGCGAATATGCAGGAGTTTCACAAACATCCTATAAGTAGTTTAGCGATGTAACAATCACACGTTTCCAAACATTTAAAGAGAGATATTCCAGGCAACCATGTAGAAATAAATACTGATAGAAAGTCGTATTGAATTTAAATGTTGACCCACGTTTTGTCTTGATTTTTACTCTTCTAATGTTTCAAATCATTATCTCATTCGGTTATGAAGGGACATAAGGGGAAGAGGCAACGATAACACACATTTTGTTCTTTTAGTCATATTTAACCATAGCGACCATTTTAAATATTGGATATTAAGAATTTTATTTAAAACCACTTATGCCTTACTAGTCATATTCTTGTAAGGTTTCATAAGATATCTAATATTAAAAAGCGTTTTGGAAAAAAATTAGTTCCATTTTAAGGCTCAATTAAAAAGGGAAACTGTGGCTGTTCTGATGGTCTGACCAACCAACTTTGTTTAACTAAATGTAGACTACTGGATGAATATCGTTTGCGATTCGGAAAAAGTAGCGTTAACAAACTGTTGTAAGTTTGGTGTATAGTATAACCTTTGAAGCCATTTTGAATTGTCATGGAAGTTTATTTTTCAGCAACTCTATTGTGCATTTAACATACATCTTATTTGGTAGTTTACTGATGCCAGATCTTTACTATACAGTTTGATGCAAAAATATAAGATCGCTGGCGGGAAACCTGAACGTCGGATAATAAATACTGAAAAATGGATCGCACGAAAGCAACAAACACAAACAAGAGATAAAAGAGAAGACCCGACACAATGTGACTTCTATGGTGATGTCATTTGCAAACTTCGCAAGAACATAGATCATAATCACTTTCATACAATCTTTATTGAACTTGTTAAAAAGTTCATCAAAAGAGGTTCTGATCCTATTATTTTGCCTGTACTGCATGTTTAGTGATTGACCCATTTACATTTCGCCACTATGCTTTCCTCTTTGGTTGTGCGATGACGGGACAGATTGTGGACCCTATGATGAAGTCTATTGACATCCTTATAGGACGGTAGCGTTTGACGTTTGTCTTTAATCTTGTCTTGTCGTACCCTTAACGGTTTGTTCTCTCATTGCTTTGGCTTCTGCCAAGTCATTGAGTACTTACTTTGTGGCTTTCTAAGCTTTGGTTTTTTATATTATATATACATGATCATTTTCGTTTGTCTGTTTGCGTGTTTGTTTTTGTGTTTTGTGGTTGACTGTCTTCTTTGAATGCTGCTTTCCCTGTCCGATATTTTTATCCTTTTTTGTACTTATATTACCTATTAATGCTGCCTTGTTTGTTAGAGATTATAACCTGGCGGGGATATTTATATTTACACTTCCCGTTCATTGGGATGACAATAGGTGAGTGCGGTTAAGTGCACCCTAGAACCAGGTTTAAACCCCCAGCGACTTTTTTTTGCCACTGACTGTTCCAAGGCGGTAGCCCTATTGTCAGCCGTTAATTGTTTGGGATGTCTTATTTTTCCTTTTATTCAGCTTTAAAATTGTTCATTGTTTCTGTGTGTGTTTGTGGTTGACTGTCGTCCGTAAATGCTAATTTTCCTGTTCGATTTTTATATCTACTTTTATTGAGTCTGTTCATGAGAGGTAATGTAAAGTGCAACATCTCCCACGCCTCCTAACACCGGCTTCAGCGATTTAAGGCACGAATATAGGGCTTGATGATCTCAAAAGACCAGTAAATAATAACACTGTTGATATGTAGCAGGGGCAACCTTTTACGGCCGCCACACAGCACTAAAAACGCTAGTGTGAATGATAATAACTACTGAAACGTGGATCTCTGGAAAGCAACAAACACAAACAAGAGATACAAGTAGCAGACTCGGTTTTATTCAGTCTATTCATGAGAGTTAATGTAAAGTGCAACTCGTCTCACGCCTCCTAGCACCAGCATAAGCGATATTCTACTTTTAAAAGTTGACTTTCAAACTGGACCAACTACATGTTTGCCTATCCAAATCCAAAACTTACTGTGTGGCGGCTGTAAAAAGTTGCCAAGACTGCAAATCATAAGTGTTATTACTTAATGGTCCTTTGAGATTATCAAGCCCAATCTTTATGGCTTTAAAGTAGAATACCGCTTAAGCCGTTACTAGGGGTCGTGAGAGGTATTGCATCTTGTATTACTTGTCATGAACTAAATTAACAAAAACTATGTTTTGTTGTGTTTTCTGCTTCCCAGGGATTCCCTTTTTAGTATTTATTACTAGTTATCGTCTGTAATCATGGTAATTTTCGTTTGAACATTCCATTTGTACGAGAAGCAGAGTTACTGATCGCAATATTGGAAATCCTAACAAAATGAGTTACACTTTCGACCAACAGCATTTTATGCCGAATCAATTGCTAAATCAATTACATGTATATCAATATCTAATATAGCGAGTAACGATAACATTGGCTTGCAGTTTACTTTTAGCCTTTGGCTTGCTTCCACTAGAATAAAATAAACAGAATCAGCAATGTGCATTTAGAGTTGTACGATGCTCATGTCATTACTTTATTTAACTAGTACTAACGAAAGACTCGCCACCTTTGACCAGTAGAGCTATCGGGACTATTATGACTTTTTATCACGCTTCGAGTTCAAAATGGCTTGTGTATGGCGTTCTTATCTCACATAGCCTTGTTTAAGAATCAGCACTTCAGTTTTACTACTTCAGTCTTACTACAGTCGGTGAAATGTCGGTGTCAGTGTTTCTGATTTTGCTAGTTTGTCTTTTAAATGGAGTCGGAGCAAATTGTAAGCATTTTAATATTATTTGTATCTATGTCTCAGTATCTTATACACAACGGACACTTATATGTTTAAAAAGTTGACAATGATTTTTTTAAATATTCACAGCTTAATTGAAATGGCGCATACATTTATATATGTTATTGTAAAAATAAAACATTCACTCTCTTTAATTATGTATCCGATGAAATCAATATTTCGTATGTGTCGTGCTCAGCCGTTTATGAGGACATATGCAATCAACATGTTCAAAAGCATTGATGACCAAAAGCATTGTTGACGGATATTCGGTGACATTGTCTAATACATACAATGAAAATCAATGAAGACTGGCTGATACAAGAAAGACTGAGAAACTTTAAGATCTTATTTATCATGTAAATCTTCAATTTGGATCTACAAATACATTTTACAAAACAGACTATTATTGTTAGTAGGTACACTAAGCATTGAGCTATTGTGATGACGTTATGTATGTCACCAATTAATGCAACTTCACGAAAACGCAAAATGGCTGATGTGGATATCTGTACCCATTTAGTAACAATTTAAGAATACAAGATTTATATTGTTTTTGAACGAAGCAGCTATACTAAATGTAAGAAATATATATTTAATGTAATTTCTCGCATCTTTTGTATACAAATGTTTATATATGTAACATATTTTTTTCTTTTGCAAATATCGAATAAAAATGTTATCAAAAACACAGAAAATAATATATAATAGTGTTTCATGGATATTCGGTGAAGATCGGGAAGGATATTCGGTGAAGATCGGGAACAACAAGAGTTATACTTGTTTTATCAGAACTGTTGCTCTGCCGAGTTTCTGATTTAAACAATTAAATCGTGTTTTGAATTCACTATCTGAACTACCTGAACCGGATACACATGTGAGTAATGTTAGTTTGGTATGTTTACATATTAATTGGACACGTTTTGATTTGAACAATGCGGGTATACTCAAGGTTTTTCTAGAAATAACGGCGAATGTGAGTTTTGATCTGTTCCACGGTGATTTATACATGTTAGGAAATCGCGTTTTCCCAAGCATTTTGGCTTAAATACAGAAACTGCTCCCTGTTTAATCTAGGACGCGTCATCTACGGATTAACGTTGAATATTTGGTTTGTCTAACGTTCTATTACCGGTATTTCCTGTTTACGTTAGTGAGGTAAGAAAAACATTTTGTTAGTGTAAATATTTCCAAATTTGAATGATAAGATTTAGTGCGTACGAACCAAAAAAGATTAAAGTTTGACTGTCTCGTATCGTTTTAGCCGAAAATCCTCTACTTGTTTCAATCATTCGTGAGAATGGACGACTTTTGTCGTTTTCGGATGGACAGTTCACGTATATAACCTGACATTTTCATACAGATACAATCCCTGCAAATGGTATTTTACTGTTCATACAATAAACACCTAATTAGAAGTTAAGAAACAGTAAATTTGTTAAAGAATGCATTTCTAAGAGTATTTCACGGCAAAAGTGTCGAGTAACGCTCCATATAATCCAATGGAGAGTTGTGCCCCTTCTTCAATTTAAAAATCTACTTTTTCACGCATGAAGGATTGCTTTCCATATATTCAGACAGGCGACAACGTGTTCCGTGTAACACCGTTTTAGTTTTTAACGCTTTTTGAAATATCAAAATGTTGTATGTTGTATATGCTCTTTTTGCATTTTTCCGTAATCTTCAATAATCCAACAGTTCAATGTATGCAGAATCCTGGACAGAGCAGTACACGGACATGTTTCATTTGACATATAGCTTTCGCATGAGTTATACCGTTTTCATATACATTGTAAACTCTGTGTATCGTTTTATGGCGTGTTACCCGACAGTTTCGCAGTAAAATACCCTTAAAATGCGTTTATTAAACGAATGCATTGATTTTGAACCTCTGTTTACGTGTTTATTGCATGATCAGCAAGATACAATTTGAAAATTTCGGGTTTTATACGTGACTTATCCATCCGGAAAAGACGAAAGTCGTCCATTTCCCCGAATGATGGATAAAAGTAGAGGATTCTCAGCTTAATTTATATGATAAAGTAAAACTTTAAACCTTTCCGGCTCTTACGTATTATGCCTTATCTTAAACACATGAAAATGTATATATTTATAAATGAGGTGAACTTTGGTTCCTTGTTCCTTATTCATAATTCGTGAATAAGGAACAAGGAACTAGTCACTTATTCCGTATTCGAATAACGAAGAAGGATCAATTCCCTGTTCCTCATTCAACAATAAAGGTTACTATATATTTTAAGACATATCGTGGCCAGATATACAAAACACATGTAACAGCGAACAACACCCAATGCGAATATAAAACACATAACTTATCTAGCCCCAATTGCATAAGGAACAAGGAACCAAAGTTCACCTCATTAGTTATAAAGTGGATTTCTTACCTAAGTAACCTGTTCCCGAAAGACGTCAACAGGAAATACCGGTAATGGAACGTTAGACGAACCGTTAATCCAACGTTAGACAGTATATGACGCGTTTTCGGTTAGACAGGTTGAAAACGGTTTGATAGAATAATTGTTTTCTGTTTTAGATTTCGAAAACAGCATACATTTGAGGTTCCAACCAGCCTTTGTTTGTGGATAAGTCTCGGAATATGAAACATGAAACGAAAAAACATTTTTGAAAAAGTGGACCAGATCGAGATAATACCTTCTATGAAAACATGACTCTAGAATAATTTTTCAGGCATACCATAAATATGTTTATTCTAACAAATAACGTGATTGTTATTATAGTTCCAAACATTGATACTGCCATCTTTCATACATACAAATGTACACACATACATGGGAATTTATACAGACAATATATCATATACTACCTGTATATTAACACTTGTGTCATCAGATTGTACCCAGGCGCTGTACGGGACATGTATGGACATGTTCCATGGCCTTAACGGACAGTGTTCTGCAGGAAACACGTATACCCTAAACTATTGTGGACCGTATCAAATGTGTTGCTTCCACCAACAGACAGCACAGCACACAGCACAACCACTGCCAGGGTGAGCATTCTTTTTTTTGCGGAGAAAATGTATGCGCAAAACGATTTGAAAACAAAAGTTCGCCTGCCCCGACTACAAATCAGTAGTGTTATTACTTATTGGTCTTTGAGATCATCAAGCCCAATCGTTGTGACTTTAAAGTAGATGCTAGGAGGTGTAAGAGGTGTTACACTTTGTATTACCTCTCATGAACAGACTCAATAAAACCGAATCTGCTACTTGTATCTCTTGTTTGCGTTTGTTGCTTCTAAGGGATCTCCTGTTCAGTATTCATAAGTATAAGCTTCGTATAAACTTGGTTTTAGCTGTAAACGAATTTAATTTTTTTCGGTTATGGATCGGACCAATTTAGTTCAAAACGTGAACATATCTTTATATTATAGCCGATATTCTTCATAAGTCAACTTTGTTTTCATTTGTTTCTCGTGTATGTGTTTTCAATATTTAATTTTAAGGAGCCAGACATGTGGAATATCTATAGATGATCATGCCACCAGTCACAAGATGATCGGTGGATCTTTAGCACACGCTGGACAATTTCCGTGGCAGGTTTGACAATGCTTATTAAATGTATGTAGTATCTTGGATAATTTCCGTGGCAGGTTTGACAATGTTTATTAAATGTATTTAGTTTCTTGGATAATTTCCGTGGCAGATTTGAAAATGATTGTTAAATGTAAGTAGAATCTTGGACAATTTCCTTAGCAGATTTGACAATGTTTGTTAAATGTAAGTAGAGTCTTGGACAATTTCCGTTTCAGGTTTGATGCAATGTATTCAATGTATGCAGAATCCAAGACAATTTCCATGCCAGGTTGATACAGTTTGTTAAGTGTCTGTAGAATCTTGGACAATTCCAATGTCAGGTTTGCTACAGTATAATAAGTGAATGATACTTGGATAATTCTCATTCTAGGTTTGATACACTTTAGTAAGTGTCTGTAGAATCATGGACAATGCTCATGCCAGGTTTTATACAGTTTATTAAGTGTGTGTAGAATACTGGACAATTTCCATTCCAGGTTTAATAAAGTTTATTAAGTGGTTTAATAAAGTTTATTAAGTGTATGTGGAATCTTGGATAATTACCGTTCCAGGTTTGATACAGTTTATTAAGTGTATGTGGAATCTTGGACTATTACCGTTCCAGGTTTGATACAGTTTATTAAATATCTGTAGAATCCTGGACAATGATTATGGCAGGTTTGATAGAGTTTATTAAGGTTCTGTAGAATCTTGGATAATTACCGTTCCAGGTTTGATACAGTTTATTACGTGTCGGTATAATTCTGGATAATGCTCATGCCACGTTTGATACAGTTTATTAAGTGT
>JAWPHD010014869.1:0-58611 GCA_037043455.1 Cyrtodaria siliqua
ATGATTATATCCAGCTCAAGGACTAATAGCTGAATGAATTTGGAGTTACGCTCCGGCAGCGAACATTTAACTTTCAATGGTCAAAATTAAGTTTACACCTTCCCTCCCCTCCCATTATCCCCCCACACACCCACCTCATTCCCATTTGTGCCACAGACCGTTACAATGCGCTAACCGTGTTGTCAACCCTTTTATGTTACGGTGGCATACTTCGAGTGTGATTATCCGTGTAATTGCTGTTTTAATTGCCATTTGTTGGTTGACCGCGTTCTGTGACGGATACATTTCCCGTTCTGTGTTTACTTACGTTTAACTAATGTCGCATTACTTGTTTAACCCACTGGGAGCTCGGCTTGTAAGTGAGGAAGTGTCGACTGTTGCGGATGGCGGGAGGTGAACAGTACTGGTTCTACCCAGGAAAAGTGGGTAGGTTGCCTCCACCACAAACAAATCGCCCGTCATGTATAACGTTACATGTGTTGAAAATGACGTAAAATACCATACAAAAAAAAATTAATAAAAAATACTTGTTTAGAAAGAAACACCGACAAAATGTGCATCCTTTGGTTGTCCCACATGCTAGTAAGTAAAACAGTTAAAAACCAGAATCACATGAAGGTTAACACATCATAACATCGTTAACAAAACAGAACACAGAAATCAATTAGCGTACATAAAAAGGCCTCATATTTTACATTATTGTGTGTATACGGTGATGGAAATACTTCAAAATCAAAGAAAAAGTCTTTCCAGCAGACCCAATAATTCGCAGAATGATGTAAGAGGTTTTTTCTTTCAACAACAATAATCGGGATTTAAGAGCAATTAGAATACTTCTGGTGTATGAAAAACAGCTTTCTTAGTAAAGCACCTCCCCTCTCCAGGCTCTTGTACTTAGATCTATCCGCACACCTGCAACTGTCAGAATAAATAACGACTGTGAACTTTGCAGACATATTGCGCCTTGGTTGATCATTTTACGTTATACAATATTTGTTTTTAAGGGGGGCCCACAGCAACCTTGAATTGTATTGATTTGCGGTCAGGCTAATGAGATGCAAATGATTTCTTCTTTGAATGTATGCAATTCAATGTTGAGAGGCTCGAACTCTTCCAGTCAACACGTTTGTAGCACCGCTAAATGTGAAAATTCCGCTAAATGTAAAAACTTCCGCTAATGTTAAAAATCTTCCGCTAAATGTAAAAAAACTTCCTCTAAATGTAAAAACTTCCGCTAAATGTAAAAAATGACTAAACGCTAAATGTTATAGAATTTTAACATATAGCGTTATTGGAATCCGTTAACCGCTAAATGTTAAAAGTCACTAAAGTTGTCTGAAATTATGTGATGGCATGAACAGTGCTGCTTTAATCGACTCAGTTGTTTGAAATAATTACATATTTATAAAAGAAACATTATTAAACTACATTTCATTGTCGAAAGCAGTTTTCTTGCATCTCTACGCCTGTGCATATATCAGTTCCCACAGGCAACACTTTAACTTTGGGAATGTTGTATCTTTAGCTTATTTGCTCAAATGATGGAACTCGAATCAAAAATGTGAGTCCATGATTTTATAACTGACTGTACATTTGTATCCACTGTTTTTTTGCATCCACTGTAAGGAACTTTTTCCAAGAAAGCCTACATAGACACTACTTAGCCTCTTTGCTTAAACATGATAGGGATTACTTGTTATGAACTACCACCGAATGGTGAGGGGCATATAGTGTTGGCCATGTCCGTCTGTCAGTCCGAGTTCATCTATCTCCTACAATTTTCAACCGATTGTTTCGAAATTTTACAGGATACTTGCCTATGATGTGCATATCGACTGCCAAATTCGATCATGCATGATCAGAGTTAATGCCCTTTTTCGTTAAACTTTACGTTTTTAGATATTGTGCGTCTATCTTCTTCTACAGTTTTCAAGTGATTGTTTCGAAACATAATGCTTACCTATGATATCAGGATGTGCATATCGATTCGGTGCCAAATTCGATCATGTGTTATCAGAGGTATGGCCCCTTTTTCAACAAATTTTACGTTATAATATCTGGTGCGTCTATGGCCTGTTTTCAACTGATTGTTTCGAAGATACTTACCTATGCTGTTAAGATGTGCATATATCGAGTCGGTGCCCAATATAACTTTAAGTTTGTATAATCCGAGGTACGGCCTTTTTTTCGTAAAGGTTTATGGTATATTTCTATTTCCTCCTACAGGTTTCCACTGACTGTTTTGAAACTTTACAGAATATTACTCATGATGTCAAAATGTGCATATCGTTCGGCGCCAAAATCGACCTTTTATCATGGCCCCTTTTTTGTCTAATGTTATATTATAATATCATTTGCGTCTCATCCTACATATTTCAACTGATTGTTCCGAAACTTTACAGGATGCTTACCTATGATATCAAGATGGGCATATCGGTTCGGCTCCAAAATCAACATTGTATTACAGGAGTTACGGCCATTTCTTCGTTAGAATTTTATGTTTCCTATTGATTGTTTTCATTGTGTGTAGGGAAGGGGGTGGGGGAGGATTTATGGGTGTATCCGTTTCTCAGGAGTACAGTTCTAGTTTATCTAGTTTGTTCAATATTGAATATAACTTCAACTTCTCAAGCGACCTTTTCGAACGGTATATACATTTTACCAGTGAATTCTACAGTTGTAGCACCGCTAAATGTGAACATTCCGCTAAATGTAAAAACTTCCGCTAAATGTTAAAAATCTTCCGCTAAATGTAACAGAAAACAGCAGCAGTAACAGCAGCATCAGTTTGTCGTTATGACTTACTTTGATAACAACGTCATCGAGTCGATTAAAACAGTATTGTTATTTCAGGCAACTTTAGTGACTTTTAACATTTAGCGGTTAACGGATTCCACTAAACGCTATATGTTAAAATTTATAACATTTAGCGGTTAATATTTTTTTTACATTTAGCGGAAGTTTTTACATTTAGAGGAAGTTTTTTTACATTAAGCGGAATTTTCACATTTAGCGGTGCTACAACGTTCGTTTCACCTACATTATTGTTTGGAAGGTTAGATCTTACAACAAAAGAAAATGGTTTGATTTTTAATTCTGTTCAAACTTTATTACAGATAGTCATCGATTTACTTAGGTTTGCCATTACATTTTATCTGTCTGATCAACCCGAGCAATGTCACATGTGTTGCATTATTCTTTCTTCCACTTCTACTTTTCCTTTATTTTTTATTTCTATTTTCTTCTTATCTTAACATGTTCTACTACATATCATGTTGTAGTTAATCCAGTGTATTGATACGTGTTAATAGCAATTGCCATTCATTATATTTGTTAAACTCCATTGTAGGGAAGGGCCGTAACTAATGTGGGTAGCACTTGTGGCCCAACCCGATTGCATTGTACTTGTACATATATGGCAAATATTTTTTTTACTAGTTATGGCATCTTCCCTTTGTAACAATGTATCCTGCTTTTGAGACTAACCCCAAAGAATAATCCAATGTAAGTTAGTCTTACCTTATTCCGATTACTAGTATTTGGACAATACTAATAATACTACTCTTATCAAAGGCAGACACAAATAAATAATATGTTTAAATCAAAGTTGTATTGAAACATTAAAATTAACACCTCGATTTATTAATCCTGCTTCATTTGACTTTAAAACTGCTTGCATATATATTCTTCAATATGTTACCAAATGTGTAAATACAGTATTGGTGCAATAGTATCAAACGTTAGTAATATGTAAAAAACTATTTGCTTTTAACTATTTGTATAATTAATATCAAGTATGGCAAATATGCAAGTTACGTTGAAAACAAACGGGACGCCGTGAGTTTTAAACACATCAAGATTGCCCTGTGTCCCATTAATGAAAAGGGAATTCAGAAATGTGTGTCCCAGGTGAAATTTAGCACCGAGACTTCATTAAAAGAACAAAATCCACAATCTTAACGTATTTTGCCTACAATACAACAAAGGTTTGATACAAAGCACCAATACGCCGGCAAGGATGTAACTAGACTGGCATCAGTCCTTAATATTATAACCTTTTAATTATTATAGATTTCCTTAGCACTGAAAGAGGCAAATATCTCCACTTATAATGTGTATCGTCTTATCTGAACATTAAACATAGAAATTCAGCCATGACGAGAAACAGAGCTTGAAATAAAATAAACATTTTTTAGTTTGATACAGTTTTATTGAGAAGTCGTTCAATCAAAAGACAATGGTGTGTGTGTTTTTTTCCACATCATTATGAAAGAATTTCAAGCGAGTCTTTGAATTCAGAATATTTTCTTCACATAATGTAAACAGATTTTTAATTACTTTCAATTATATCCTTGTTACATGTTTTGTAGGTCCCATGTTTGTGTGAATATTTATGCAGAGCATTATTTTATTTATCAATTTGTATTATTTTATTAGTTATAGTCTAGTTTATAGACTGATACCAGTCTAGGATGTTACCTCAATTCAGTAGACTGTGGCTACACAGCGTTTAAATATAAAGTGAAACGGGACATGCGCAATGAAGCAGTCTACTCGATTCAGTAAACAATCTGATTAAAATCAGACCCGATACTCTACGCTACTCAGCCTAAAGCGGAGAGTATTGATATGGTTTTAATTTGTTCAGTAAAAAGACGTGTACACTTTGACTGTAACTCTGCAATAATAAGAACAGCATAAACTAGAATAAAATAGAATAGAATAGAATAGACTACGTCCACTTGGCGGCGCTACTAGTTTTCCCGCCCAAAATGACTTCTTCCAATTTTTAAGTTCCTCTAATCGCGTTAATTATTGTGCTAACGTGATGACAGAAGTAGAAGTTGGCAGTCGCAGCAAGTTTTGTTAGATAAAATTGTTGAAAATTAAAAAGAAAAGTAGCATTATCGCGAAAAACTTACGATAAATTATCTAGATATCTCGTGGCAGAAATATGCCACCATACATTGCAGAAGGCAGATTTTTCCGCTTCCAATTTTGGTCGTTTAATACACGGCGCCCAAATTACATTTTATAGATGATACCTTACAAATGCCTTCTTTTCTTTTTTTTACACATGTGCGTTTATTGTTCTATAGCGTTCACATATATGTGTTTCTATATCATTGTATGTAAGTAGTTATTATACAAAATAATCTGCATAAAGTCAAATGTTAATAAAAAGCAGGTCGTACACGCTCCGTTAAATTCATTTAAATGAAAGGAGCTTATTTTAAACGTTGTTTTTTTGAGTGATCATTATTTATACACAGCATACAACACATTAACTTTTTAATAGTTAATTCATGCACATACATTTCTTTAAAACATTTATTTTAATATATTATCAATATCGTATCAGGATATTTGGTAAATTAGTATGTTAATAGTTAATAGTTCTTTACAAAAATAAAAGTTCTGTCATCTTCCAGTGCATGTTAGCAAACCAATGACGAAACATTAGTCTTTACAACTGTAACTGTAATCTGAGTGTGATTAAAGTAGACACACGCCGTTTTAAATAGTGTCAGAAATAGACAAGAACGACTGTGATGGATTAATTCAAATGTGTGCATACAGTAAGTAGGTGATTTGAGTAGATGGTAACAACTGAAATGCATATAAATATAGAGTCTGTATATGTCATATAGTATGTTTTCACCGACAGTTGTCCCCTTCTACACACACCCACACACGCCACACCGTCGGAACGAAAGACTGCTGCTGAAGATGAGTACTAATATCAAGTTGGCGATTATTTATTTGCTGCTGCACCTTATGATGATAATGAAGATGATGCAAAATATGATTGTCAAACATGGACTCTATAAACGGCATGAACTATAACTCGGTGGTTCATTTAAAAATGCTCATCAGCAACGTTATCTTAGTGTATGTTTGACTTTTTTTATAATCCGTTATCAGATAACGAGCGGTCTTGTCATGTTATAACGTCCCGGGTTCAAGGATTGTCAGGATTATCACCCTAATCTCCACTGGTCGATCATCCTACTCTCCACTGGTTGATCATCCTAATCTGCTTTTCTACTGGTATTATAGTAAATACTTTAGACTTACACGACAAAACATCTCTTTTCTATAAACATAATTAGCGATATATGCATTTATGGCCCAAAAGTTTTTTCTATAAATATAATACATGATATATGCATGTATGGCAAAATACCTTTTTTTCCTGCAAATATATAGTAAATAATGTATGCATGTACGACACAATATCCTTTCTCTATAAATATAATTAATGATATATCCATTTATTATGGTCAACAGAATACTGAAACGCAAAAGAAACGCAACACGGGAATTTCCGCTATATATTGTATATACTGCACACTTAATTGCACATAATATTCCAAAGAAATCCCAAGATGTTTTGTAAAAAAAAAGTTGTAGGTAATTAGAGAAAGGACACAACTGTGATGTTGTAGACGTTTTAATCACACTACACCTTGCAACAAGAACTTCATAAATGCTGAAGTTGCTCTTTGAAAAACTGAGTAAAGAGTTTGCACAATTTTACATCCTAAGTTTGCTCATTTACATTAATTTTTAATTACTCCTTCATTTCTTCATCTTTCGTCAGTTTTTGCGCACAATATGACCTATTTATGTGTCGACGTGCCGTAAAACACCATTCATTCATTCATTCATTGCTCATATGCGTACTCTGTCAATAATGAAACTTTGAAGGAATACTATTTGCTGTATTATGTGTTGCTTTAGTATTTTTTCCAAAAGGAAAGGTCTTACGTAACCATGTATCATTCGATTAACAGCAGCATATTGTACATACAATATATAGCGGAAATTCCCGTGTTCCGTTTCTTTTGCGTTTCAGTGTATGGAGTACTTGTATATATACATATAATTTGACAACATACTCTCTTTCTATAAATATATGATAAATAATATGTGCATGTATGGCAAAATACCTTTTTTCTACTTTAATGTAGGCCTATATAACTATATATAAGTACTATATATGACAAACTATATACTCTTGGTGCAATGTTTGTACTTGTCAAGCAGTCTTTATGATACGATCCAATATCAAGGCGATTTCTACTTGAAACTTACGCTCAGTGCTAGTGGGGTCAAGGGGATTTATGCATGTTCGCACTGAACACGCCGTAGAACATGCAGGATGCATTTTGGTTTATTGTAAAGCAAAAAGCACTCACTCACACGCACAGAAATTTCTCCTCCCAGCAAGATATAATAAGACATATTTTTATCATATAACTTCCACTGTAAGCCGTGTCGAACACACATTTCATTTCTATTCTAGAATGTCTTACGTTTTGAATATATATAGATCTATCACATGAATGGTTGTGTAGGTTAATTTAATAAAAGGAATACGATGGTGCTGTGAGAATCATAGCTATTATGTCTTTTTTTATATTCTGCACCTATCATAGCTATTATGTTTGTTTTATATTCTGCACCTATCATAGCTATTATGTTTGTTTTATATTCTGCACCTATCATAGCTATTATGTTTGTTTTATATTCTGCACCTATCATAGCTATTATGTTTGTTTTATCTTCTGCTCCTATAATAGATATTATGTTTGTTTTATATTCTGCACCTATCATAGCTATTATGTTTGTTTTATATTCTGCACCTATCATAGATATTATATTTGTTTTATATTCTGCACCTATCATAGCTATTAAGTTTTTTTTAAAAATATTCTGCACCTATCATAGCTATGCTTCCTTCGCATCCAAATATAAATAGAGTATACGCCACGTCTCCAGTTCTCACTTTCCCGCATAAACAACCGGCCAATTTTAATAGTAGAAACTGTATATGTACTAAACTCACCAAAGATAATAATATCACGCCGATCACGATTTGTGTGTGCAGTCAAACAGAGAACCAGACTCGGGATGGGAGAAGCTAAGTTTCCATATAGGCAATCTCAAAAGTTAAAACAATTAATGACGAAATAAATATTCGTTATAAAATCGTCTAGATCGGCGTGATATTCATATGTTTGGTGAGTTTTGTGCATATAAATGTGGTTATAAAGATATAGTTAATTGAAATACGTCGGTGGTTTATGCAGGCATTGCGTTATGTAGTCAGAAACCTCGATGGAGTTTTGCCGCATACTCCACCTATATTTTGAAGCGAAGGAATCATAGCTCTATGGTAGGTATACCTACAGACTAGTACACACTAAGAGCTAGATTATCGAGGCTACGAAGGTGACATTTAGAAGTTAACGTAATTAAAATTGCAATTTATTGTTTTAACATATGTGTACTTAATTATTGAAAACTGTTCGCCACTACCCCAACCCCCACCCCTACCACCACACACCCACCTCCACTATCCCCACTCCACCCTCACGCCCATCCCCATCCCCACCCTCAAAACACAATAATCGCATGTATGAACAATGTACTTCACATCTGCGACAAAAACAACACGAAAACAACGCTATTGAACATTACTCCGGGTTACTCTCGTCTTGGATTGGTGATTGTATATAGTTCGAACATTTTATTTGGCGCACGTGCAATGTGTGAGATGGGGTGTGTAGCTATCGTGTATTGATTTGTTTGACAGTTTGCTTGGGCTTTTGGATAGCATCAACGTGCGTACACATTTTCAGGACATGAACGGAGGAAAAGACGTGGACGATGGTTAGTGGTTTATTTGTAATGGTTCTTACACAATCAATGCCAATAAATAAACCAACTCTTTATTATAGCATTGATAGGTACAAGGCATGTATGCTTTACACAATGTCAATACTTATGTCCCCTTTTGTGTAATACAATTGAGATTGTATTCGAAAAAAATATAACAATTAGAACTCAAATAATCTTCAATATATTTGTAGATGAAACCTGCAGTTTAATATGTTTACACATTTGTCCAGGCAGTGCTACCCTTGAATTATATATGCATACTTGATAAATATGTGAATTAGTCAATACACACATGACATTACATATGACCTACGCTAAATCAATACACATTTTTATCAAATATTTATTATTCAAATATTGCACTGTCTAGATAAAAGTGTAAACATATTAAACTGCAAGTAACTTGTAAAACTATTCAAGATTATTAGATTTTTTTAGATTTATTTTTGTTAATATACTTTTAATAAAATTCAAAATAAAAGGGACATAACTCTTAATGCATTGTCTTTGTATAGAACTAACACATGTCTAACACAGAAGTCTAAGGAGTAAGATATTGTAAAATAAATCCATATAAAGTTTGATCTTTCTCAATATTCCTTCGTTATTTATATACACAAACTCAGTATCGCTGTACGACCAGTGTTCAGTGAATGGTCAGTGAACATATTGAAATAACTAGTGTCTGTGCGTGTCTTGACAACACGTGATGAGTGGACTGTTTATGTAAATTGTAATGGAAAACTGAATGAAACTAAGATGTAGCGACACAGGCACACTATCGTTATTATTGAGAGTTCTGAACACTTTGAAAGGGGTGACAGAATTATCAGTTCCTATGATAAACAAAGAAGACATGAACATTTGAAGGTTCTGTTGAAACGGATATGTAAGGCCAGTGCCTAATATAGGCACTGTAGGCACGTGCCTACACATTGTCCCCAGAAATCAAAACAATAAAAATGCCAAAAATGCAATAAAAACTGAGGGGTAGGAGGTGGAGGGATATGATCAGCTGATACCAATTTTTACTCGTGATATTTTCAGAAAATGAAAGTCGAACTGTTTTCACTCGCGGTCTTTCGGAACCAAACATTGTGCAACATTTCGAAAGATTTTCAGAAAGCAAGTATTCATATTAATATTTGTTATTTTGTTTTTGTTGCGAAATCGCAGATTAAAAAAGCTTGAAATCGCGGGTTAAAAACATTTTGTTTGCTGCTTAAACTACCGTCAGATTGCAGGGTTTTTGGCTTCCTTCTGAAAAAAATACCCGGGGTGCATGCCTCCGGACCCCCTAGACCATGTGCCTATACACTGATTTAGGCCCAGATACGCCCATGTAACCCGTCATTTTGAGAGCTATGACATATATGTACTTAATGCCGATGATATTGTAATTTTCTCAAAAGATGCAGCAGATTTGCAGAAAGGACTTGATTTGTTATATGAATACTGTCAAAAATGGAAATTAGTTGTAAATACTGCCAAAACTAAAGTAATGGTTTTTAGAAAGGTGGCATTCTTCCAAGAAATACACAATTTATTTTCAATGGTGAAATACTTGAAATCGTTAGTAGTTTTACGTATTTATGTATTGTCTTTACTACAGGTAGTTCATTTTCTGAAACACAGGCTTTGTTATCTGGCCAAGCGTTAAAAGCCATTTTTAAGCTTGAAAAATGTTTATACAAATTCATTGACTTATCGCCAAAACATGTATTAGACCTATTCGATAAACTTATATATCCTATTCTGTCATATGGCTGTGAAGTATGGTGAATTACCCAAGCCAACAGTATTGAACGTGTTCAAACACAGTTTTGTAAAAAGTTGATGGGTGTTAAGAAATTGACACAAAACGATTTTATTTATGGTGAGCTATGTAGAAGTACATTAACAAGTAGGCATTTGTTCTCAATTATTACATATTGGTTTACAATTTTACAATCAGAGGATGTGAAATTTGTACGATTAATGTATGCATATAATTATGTTAAGTGATATTGGTGTAAATGCAGGCACACAAAACTGGGCCAGCAAAGTCAGAGATCTTTTAAGTAATTATGGATTCTACCATGTTTGGTTTTTATCAAAGCGTGGTTAACGTCAATGCAGTCTTAACAATTTTTAGACAACGTTTGAAAGATGTTTTATACAAGAATGGAATACAAGATTAATTGATTCATCCAGAGCGTTGTTTTACCGAAATATTTAAAATTTTGAGCTACAACCTTACTTAAATATTGTTAAGAGTAAATGCACACGTCAATCCATTTCAAAACTTCGTGTATCGTCGCATAGATTAGAAGTGGAAATGGACAGATAGTCCAGAAATAGAGTTCATATAGATGAGAGACGATGTAGACATTGTAACATACTCGAAGACGAGTACCATTTTGTTTTATGTTGTCAATTGTATATTTATTTAATGATTTACGTAAGAAATACGTGTCAAGCTTTTATTTCCAACGGCCAAGTATGTTCAAATTTATAATGCTGTTAAACAAAAGGGAAGTCTTTAATTTTGGATTGTTTATGCTCAAAGCATTTAAATTACGTAATGCATTATTATATAATAATTAAACTATATTTTCCTTCTCCCAAGTAAATCAAATTGTTTCTTCTTAATTATGAATATGCACAAACACTGAAGCAGTCTCTTTGTATGGCTGTGTTCGCTAAGATAAACTAATTTACTTGATGTATATTCTCCCAGGAATATTATTTAATAGTGTTCCAAATAATATGTTTTAATAGGCACAAATCCCTGTGGGATTTCAATATTTGTATTTTGATGAATGTATGTATTGATCATCAGTCATGTGACTCTATGATTGTAGAGTAAATATGTTGCCTCAAGGGCCAATCTGGCCTAATGACATTTTGAAAATAAAAACTTCCAAACTTAATGACAACAATAGTTTATATGAACAGTAAAATATTTTGCATTCATTTGCAGAGATTTTAATGATATTTATCAATATTCCACATGTGGTAATTTGGAACCATGACATTATAGTTCTAAAAATGGAAGTTCACGTGTCCGATTTAGAGTAACCATCAAATGCTCATATCTTTTTTGTTTATCATCCGATTTTGATAATTCTTTCACATTTTTCCAATTTTCCAGAAATCTCAATAACAGAGCTGTTTCTGTGTCGCTACATTCTCATTAAACATAACTTTTTACTGTCCCTAGTACATAGATTAGTATATAAAGATATTATTGCAAAACTTGTGTGAAAATAATTAGAAAAGTTTTAGTTCTATTACTTCGCAAATTCCTTATAGTTTGATGTGATTCAGTGTGATTTACATGGCATAACATGAACCTTAAATGGATGTACAGTAATCATCCATTTCAAACTTAGCGCCCACGTGGCCGGGATGGTAACGCCACTGAGTTTGATACCGTATAAGCTCTCACCGCTGCGGTTCGAATCCACTAGGAATTCGACTTTAAGTGAGAAAGTGTCGATTTCTACACGGATTTGGGAGGTACTGTACTGGTACTACCCAGGAAAAGTGGGTGGTCTGCCTCCACCACCAACTATTTGTTTATTAAAGTATACTGAAAGAAATAAGTTCAGCAAGTAAATATGGATATCTAGCTTAAATAAATATATTGTAATGTTACTAGACACACATTTTTCCAGCCGTGTCAAAATTGATTGACAGCGAGTCTCACGAGGTGAACCGTCGATCGAGGTCAGTGGGAGCGGAAATGCCTGTGATGTCTATCCATAGATGTCCCCTTCGCTTGTCACAAAATGGGGAAAGTCTAACCTGTTGTGCAAGGCGTAGTATAATGAGAAGTATTTGAAAACATTGGAATGACATAGGGACATTATTTTTTGATTATGTGTTTTACGAACGATTAAGACATTGAAGTGTCGTAGGAGGAGTGGAAAAAATAAATATTGGAAAAGCTATTTCTTTTATTTTGTAGGAAAGGAAACAAGAATAAAATTTCCAATTAAAAGCTGGGAGGAGGAAAAATAACAATAAAAATGATCTAATTCCCTACGGAAAAATAAAATTCCTAATTTTGTTTTATCGTAGGCGGGTTCGTAAAACATATATTCAAAAAGTAACGGCCTAGAGTGATATTCTTTTTCATTTGTAATCCAATGTAAGTATCAGAGTTATCTCCCATTTAGTTAAAACGGCATAGTTCACATTTAAAAAATACAAATATGGTAAAGAGCTTAATTAAACGTTATTAAATAATTGTTCTGGGTCTCAAGTTATAAAAACCGCAAAACCAATTGACACTAACCTTACCAGTATAAAGATATAGGGAACCAAAGTTTACCATTTGTGAAATTAACTCCCTTTACATCGAAATAAGAACGAAATCATAATTTCTGCATAGCTGGTAAATTTAAACATTTTGATATTTTTTCGCAGATATCATTTGAAAACAATGCTCTGTATATAATCCATAATTATGTTAATTATATTGTTCTGGATCTCTGCCACGCATAGACTATAACAAGCGCAATGGGATTTACCACGTTATTTACTTGCTAAACTTATTTCTTTCAGTATATTTTTGATCATTCAAATTTAGTTCATCGATAAATTAATGAAGTTTCCCTCTTTGTTTATTTATTAATGTATTGTCTTTCTGCCGTTCTGTATATCTTCGATAGAAGGTGCATCTGTAGCAGCCAATTAGAAACGATACCAGAATTTCGGTAAAATGGCTGCCGCATCAATTTGTTTTAGAAGAACGGTTCTGGACGTTTGTCTTGAAAACAAGCAAGCGTCGCAGATGATCTAGACCCCCTCCGCACCCCACCCCACCCCACACAAAAGCTCAACATCTATCAGGCGATTTACATTCCAACTGCTAATTATTCTTTCAAGTTTGTCATAGGATCCACTTCAGGGGAAATAATAGAACAATTATATTTTGTCTGTTAAAGGATTAGGCATTTGACCAGATTAGTTGATTACGTTTTGAAATATCTAAGACTTTTTTAAAACCACACTTTTTGTTATAAGTAATAATTCTTTTGGCCCAAAATGGGGAGTTATTTCCAAATTTCCTCTATTGTTAAGTCATAATTTTCTATTTACCATAGAAATAAGATCAGTAAAAAACGTAAATCCGTGAAATGACTGTTTTCCCAACATAAGTAATACTCGAAAACAGAGCAACATTACTGCCTGTCCTATTCCCAATCAATATCATTTAAAGAAACTAAGCCACCAGATTACGGCAAAATTACACTTAAAATAAACTCTATCCAGGTGTTCAGGTTATAAAGTCCATACTATTGTACCCATCTCGGTGCGCCCTAAACCACACCCGCCCACCCACCCACCACACCCACCACACCCACCCCAACACACCCAACCACACCCCAGCCCAGCCCAGCCCACCACACCACACCACCACCACACCACCACACTACAGAACACCACCACTACACCACACCACACACCACACACCACACATACCACACACACCACACACACCACACACCACCACACCACACACCACACATACCACACAAACACCACACACACACACACACACACACACACACACACACCACACACACCACACACACACTGTTCAGGTTAAATAATAACTTACATGTGCCGATTAAAAGTATAGTTTTTTCACGGGTTCTTAAACTACCCGTGATTGAAGATGTGTGAAATGAATTATGAGTTGGTAACTCTTAGGAAATTCAGTTTTGGGGTTTGGCTTGGCTGGTTAGAGCCGTTTATATTGTGTCTATAGAGTTTTTAAAGGTTTCGTCTCACGTACGGAAGCAAGGTAAAATATATAATATACACATATATATATTGACGTCAGTAAGTTTAGAAACGGTTTACATCAATTGTGCCTGTTAATGACGGGATGGCTGTTTTAAAATGTTAAGTTTAAAATGTAGTGATATAACGGCCAGAGATTATAGCATAACGCTGCAATGTCAACATGGACTCGACCGCCATCTGGAATAGAACAGCACTATAGTGGCATCCGAATATTACCTAAATGATGCATTATATTATGACACACCACACCATGCACACGGACTTAAATTATTGTTAACGGCTTTGTTGTGGTTTGGGCAGGGTGATTCTCATAAAAGTAACCATTTTCTTGGTCTCCATTTTTTTCCAGCTATCATTGAGCATGCGCGTACATTGCTTCCGTACGTGAGACGAAACTTTTACCCGGACAAAAGCATTTCCGGTCTGCAGGATATACCGCCAATGTTCGTCCGTCTGTTCGAGTTGCTGATGACGGAACAAATTCCCGATGACCAGAAGCCGTTCAACACCACGTCAGAACAAGCAAACACACTACAGACTATCATTGATACGTTGGAACAGGTATGTGACACTTTCCTCCAGGGCTGGAGTAAAGATTTCTCTGACAATATGTGTAAATTAACCATTGTTAGCGTTCCGTCTACATAAAGTATAAGCTGGGTAGCATATTGCCTTCGATTTTGGACTGGGGTACCAATGTCGGGTACGTTTTTTGCTTCCTATTACGAGTGCAAGTCTATATATTAACATCAGCTTTTATTTCCGGTCAGATACTCTGCTCAAAAGTGGAAGTCTCTGGAACCAGTACCAACTAGTCTGGATTGCGGTCATTTGCGCTTCTCTGCTTTCAGCAAAATATAATATAATATACTGAACAAAAAAAGAAACGTCCCTCTTTTAAGCTGTTATTTGCATAGGGTTGACTTTGTTACACTTTGTACACCAATCTGGATAATATTTCATCATTATATACTTATCACTCAATCATTCTGATCAATATTAATAGTCAACAAAATCCAGAGTTAGTTTGTTGCTGCTAAAACATGTTTAATTCAAATTGCGAAATCACTATATTTGTATTATAAAGGGAGGTAATTTGAAAATATTCATTCTTGAAAACTGTATGGCGCAAAAGTGAGTGAAGGTCAGCTTACTTACTCCGTCTTTTTGGTGCTGGGGTTATCTTCTGTTTATTTCAATAGAACAAAACTGCGTTAAATCAAAGTTGAAACCACAAGACCCGGAAATTTTGTTTAAACCAAAACAAGGGGAATAATTTTGCGTACAAGTTTGATTCAAGGGAAAAAAAGACTTGACAGTGCTGGCAAAGTATTAACATATAAGACCAAACAAAATAAGTTTCTTTTTTTGTTGAGTATAGCTTATAGTTTGTGTAATCGATACCCTTTCTGGTTCAGTTCCTGCCCAGGCAAACCCGTCCGTTTAAAGGGAAACTTTATCTTTACAGTCAAATGAGACTAAATCCATGACACAGTGACTTGTATAGATTTTAATTGGGATGGGCGTTTCGAGGATTGATTTCTAACACATGTTCTCTTTTTGGTTTGATGTTTAATTTTCTAAAAGTGTCCATGTTAAATCAATCTCATATTTACTACCATCTACATTTAGACACTGGGCCTTCCAATGTCCCACATTTCTGGATCCGGTCTGGCCAGATTAGATAGGCGACAGATGTCAGATGCTCTGCAGGTATTCGATGACCTCATCAAACACTGCTACCCACCGGAAAAGCATCAATTCCAACAGATGCATGCTGGTATACAACTATTTTATGTCCAACGACATCGCTTATTATCATTTAAAGTCTAACCTTCTCAAGAGACCACCGCCTCTGTTAAGAGACCACCTGCTTTAAGAGATCACATGCTTCAAGAGACCGCCTTTATTCAGAGACCACCTGCTTTAAGAGACCACCTCTATTAAGAGACCACATTCTTTAAGAGACCGCCTCTATTAACAGACCAACTGCTTTAAGAGACTGCCTATATTAAGAGAGCCCTTGCTTTAAGAGACCGCCTCTATTAAGAGACCACTTGCTTTAAGAGACCGTCTATATTAAGAGACCACCTGCTTTAAGAGACCGCCTCTATTAAGAGACCACCTGCTTTAAGAGACCGTCTATATTAAAATACCACCTGTTTTAAGACACCACCTCTATTAAGAGACAGCCTCAATCAAAAGATCACCTGCTTTAAGAGACCGCCTCTATTAAGAGACCACCTGCTTTAAGAGACCGCCTCTATTTAGGTACCACCTGCTTTAAGAGACCGCCTCTATTAAGAGACCACCTGCATTAAGAGACCGCCTCTATTAAGAGACCACCTGCTTTAAGAGACAGCCTATATTAAAAGATCACCTGCTTTAAGAGATTGCCTCTATTAAGAGACCACCCGCTTTAAGAGATCGCATATATTAAGAGACCACCTGCTTTAAGAGACTGACTCTTAAGAGACCGCCTCTATTAAGAGACTGCCTTTATTAGACTACCTGCTTTAAGAGACCGCCTCTATTAAGAGACCATCTTAAGAGACCGTCTCTATTAAGAGACCATCTGATTTAAGAGACCACCTGCTTAAGAGACTGCCTCTATTAAGAGACCACCTGCTTTAAGAGACCGCCTCTATTAATAGATCGCCTCTATTAAAAGACCACCTGCTTTAAGAGACTGCCTCTATTAAGAGACCATCTTAATAGACTGCCTCTATTAAGAGACCATCTGTTTTAAGATACCGCCTCTATTAAGAGACCACCTGCTTTAAGAGACAACCTGCTTAAGAGATCGCCTCTATTAAGAGACCATCTGCTTAAGAGACCGCCTCTATTAAGAGACCACCTGCTTTAAGAGACCGTCATGCTTTAAGAGACCGCCTCTATTAAGAGACCACCTGCTTTAAGAGACCACCTATATTAAGAGACCATCTGCTTAAGAGACCTTCTCTATTAAGATACCACCTGCTTTAAGAGACCGCCTCTGTTAAGAGACCATCTGGTTTTGAAGAGGCCGCCTCTGTACCACTTCTATTAAGAGACCACCTGCTTTAAGAAACCGCCTCTATTAAGAGACCACCAGCTTTAAGAGACCGCCTCTATTAAGAGGCCACCTGTTTTTAAGAGACCACCTGCTTTTGAAGAGACCATCTGCTTTTTAATGCTTTAAGAGACCACCTGTTTTAAGAGACCGCCTTTATTAAGAGACCACCTGCTTTTGAAGAGACCATCTGCTTTTTAATGCTTTAAGAGACCACCTGTTTTAGGAGGCCACCGTTTCAGTTCCTATTTGTATTGTTTTTAAAATGTACCTATGTTACCACCATTGTTAAGAGACCAAATTTAGTTTATCTTTAGTGGTATCTTAATACAGGATTGACTATTTCTGCTATCAAGTCGAGATACTACCATTTAGTTTTCAAAGTGAGCATTCGGATAGTATTGATATTAGTAAAACCGGAAATGTTTTTCATACACTACCTTCTATATAACCTTTTGGATGCACAGACGATGTAAACTGGTTATCCTAACACAGCATGCGAATATTTCCACTTGTAATGGGCACGTTCATCGTCTTTATAAATCACTCGACCGCTTTTTATTTGACTTTTCAAATTCTTCCTTACTACCTTTCACTGTTTTTGCTACTTTTAAGATCTTCTATCTTCGACATCAGCGCGTCAGAAGATATGTACTGCCAATTATCAAATGAAATGCTTTCCGATTGCAGATGGCCGACTGACATTGAGCCAACTGGACAGTCCTGGATGGATGTCCAGAGACGGGACAAGCGGTGAGATACGTGGAGAGATTGGGCACACGCATACACCTCAGATGGCTGTAAGTTGACACGAACTTAGTTTTCGGTAGTTATGAAAATGAGGTTCGTCAGCTTGTCAGTTAATCCGTTTCACTTTTCGTATCCGAGGATTAATTAAAAACCGTTTACGACATATCAACCTAACTTGCTACGCATATACGGACGGACGGACAGTCAGACAGACAGACAGACGGATAACATTTATGTTTTTATAATAAATAGAAATACCGCAGCTAGTGTTGCATAACCCTATTGCTATGTTCCGATTTGGCAATATTATATAATTCGTTATTTCAAAGGGTTAAACCCCGTGACTCGAAATACTAGTACATACGCAAACTGAAACGATGTTATTTTGATTTGCAGAAAATTGCAGTAGGCCAGGAAAATTACATGGAATCCGGTGAGTGTTTATATTCTTCATTACAAAACCAAGTCATATGAAATTTCAAACTTTTTTAATGTGTAAATTAGCATGTGCAATGTTTCTGTATTAGCAAGCAGTCGTTTGAGGAAAATCGTTCGGCCAGTGACTATTTAATTTTCATTTATTTCAGCCAACTGCCATCGCGTGTTTGAAAGACCCGTAAAAGACGGTAAAGGCAAATCCCCCATAGCTACTGTTCATCCTGTTCATCAGAAAGTTCCAGACGTACACATGCAGTATAAACATTCACTGAAACTTAGAAAAGAACAAAATGACTCAACACAGGAAACAGCCAAACAAACAGTTGCTGGTGAAAATAGCTTTGCTTCATCCACGTCTTCTACGACTCGTATAAAGGAAGTATACAGAAGAGAGATTGAGGGAAAACGCGACAAAATAACACATGCTAGTGAAAAAGAAATGCAGAAGTCACGAGGTAGGATTTTCGATCCTGGCCTCCCTTCACTTTCCTTATTTAGTCCTAGGCAAACATCTAGAAAACATCCTCCAGCAATGTTAGATGATGACCACAGATCAATAAAAAATGACGCGAAAGTACGACTCCCGTCACTGGCAGACTCACGGAGAGCCCGCTTCGAACCTTACAGAATCCCGTCGATAAAATTCAAAGACGACCGAAAAGGTAAAGCCATAATACATGAATTAAAAGCAGTGAAAAATGTCATTGTTCGAAAACCTTCAGTCAAGTCTTTAAGAACGCCAAAACGTCCAACTCGAAGACAATGTTCAGTGTTTTCACCAGTACACAACTCAAATTTTCCCAGCAGAGCTGCTGAAAACGTGGATTGTGTATTTCAAAATAGAGTACCTTTGCCAATTACTAGGAAACCGTCGTATCGAAAGCCAACAGTTTCAAGTCTGGGCCATCGGAACAATGGTGGAGATATAACTGGTAAATCTGTAAGAAAACCAAGACAGCCACCTGTGCGCAAACCATCAGTAAAGTCGCTATCACAAATTCAGTCCAAGAACACATATAAAACCAAAGACGGTCAGCAACAAAGTTCCAGCAGACGACAAAGCCAATCGCAACATGTCGAACATAGATCGGCAATAAATTATGATACCCGCTTGCCCTTGTCTCCTGTCACATCACGAGATGCACATATGCAGACGTCACGTAATGCACATATGCAGACAGCACGTGATGCACATATGCAGAGGGGACACCCACATGTTGTATCTACCAAAGTTCGAAGGCACAGTTCCAATATGTCGGGCAGTCCGAGTAACTTCAGCTCTTATAGACCAGTCAAAAGAGGTAAAACTGAAATAATTAAATATGGCATTATATCAATGTATTTAACATTATAGCCCAAAGCCTCTAATTAACGACGTTACGTTGTAAACCTTCGCCGCTCACTACTGCGGGTTCGAAGCCCACTGGGAGATCGACTTGTGAGGAAGTGTCGATTCTTACGGGAGGTGTACAGTACTGGTTCTACCCAGGAAAAGTGGTTGGTCTGCCTCCACCACAGAAAATCGACCGTCATATATAAACTTACATGTGTTGAAAATGACGTAAAACACCATACATACAAACACATCGGCGTAGCTACTATAAGGCCATATAAGCCCGGGCCTGCACATTAAATACAAAAATATGAAAAGTCCAAAAATGCAATAAAAACGGAAGCCGGAGCGGGGTGAGGTGGTTAAAGGGTAAAAAAACATTTCTTAAAATACCATAAAGTTTTCTATCAAATATACACCAAAACGCACCATTGCAAAGCTTAAGTTAAAAAAAAAAGCCGGATACCCTAGTTTGTCTGGCCTACACATGCATTTCAGGTCAGCTACGCCCCTGAAACAAACAAACATACAGTAGACCTATACTGAACAAAAAAAGAAACGTCCGACTTTTTTGCTGGTATGTCTGGAGGGCGTATAAAAGCTTAAACAGCGTTTTAATAAAACAATGTTTGATATTTGTAAGCACACTTAAGTGAGTACTAAATATCCCATTAAACAGTTTTAAATTTACCAAGCAATAATATTTTATGGATGATATGGAAATGTTAAAGGGAGGTAATTTGATGATTGTTGATAATGAAAAGCTGCCATCTACACTAGGCCTAACTGTGTTATGTTTTTTTTTGTGATTTTTTTGTTAAGGAACATAGAGAATATTGTCTCGGACACATTTCGGTTTAACGTAGATTTACTTTGTGGCCAAACTGCATGTTTTAAAAACAAGGGGGCTAACTCCCTTGTGTACTGAACTTTTCAAATACATCTTTGTTTGGACTTGTTGGCGGTCTATCTAATTATTCTTAACACATTCATTTTTTCCTGTTTTGCTGCACAGACAATCAGCATCAACATCAGCGGAAGTTTCTTTTTTTGTTCAGTATATTTAACAGGCGACTACAGTGTTATGTTTATAATGTCACATAGCTTTCAATAACCTATAATTACAAAATGTGTTCATTAGCCACTGAACAACTATTCAAATCCATTGTAAAAAAAATGAATAAAAAAAAAAATTCAAACAAAAATTATCTCAAAATGTACTTTTGATCGTTTTAGGACCTGTAAACTAACACACTACCTATTACATTTGATTAATTGGCTAACGCTTTTACAATGATTAATTATGCGCATTGAAGATGATCTATCGTGTTTCGTTTAACGTTACCTAGGTAAGGTGTCGCCGCAGACGACATCATTGTGTTCATCCATCAAACTTCTTGAGGAATTTGATTATGTCAAAAGACGCTTGAAGCAAATACAGACACGGAAACAAGAGGTAACACATCTGTAACAATATTACCAGTTTAATTTTATTTATTTTTTTCGAGGGGATATAAAAATGAGGTCCGTCCGTCCGTCTGTCCGCGAGTTTTAAGTCCGAAGCACAACCCCAAAACCGTTAAAGGTATCTTCATGAAACTTGACTATGAAGTGTTGAATGGCGATTCTGGCTTAAATTTGACCTATCTCAACAGTCATAGTTTTACATAGACATATTGTTATAATGGAGAACACATGAAAAACTGTCTTTAAAATTACCAAACCTTTTATCTCACCCATTTCTGTAAATGTTGCACGTGTCTACAATGGACAAAGTCATCAGGTGAGTCATTCAGGGCCATTTTGTCCACTTGTTTAAAGCCGTATATTAATAACGTTTCGGTTGTTGCTTCTTGATTACCTATTCAGTCAAACCCAGTATGAAGTCATAATGTGTTGCATTCCATTTAGGGAAAACTGAACAGTCACGCTTCCGCATATTTCAAGGCAAAATGTTTTACCAAAAGTATAAATGCCATTCTGTTACAACACAACATTACAACTGACTGACATAAACATGATAAAGTTATATATTCGTTCTACTTCGTTTTAAAATATTTTACTTATTTCAGTTCCTGGATGCCATAAGACGTTTGGACGAAGAGGAGATCCGACTGGAGTATGTACTTAAGCACGTGCATCATCAGTCCAGAAGCACGGGTCCTCAGGTGAGAGTTTTCTTTAGCTCAGTGTTAAACATCTATTGCAATGACCCAGTGTTTTATATGATTGTTGAAAAAAGAGGTAAATCTAAGACCTCTAAATTTATACAAATATTCCTTTTGATAAAAAACATTCTCTATTTTTGGGGGTAGCCTACCAGGTCAAAGGTCAATGTACGTCAAAGCTCAAGTTACGATGTTCGTTTCATGAAATACTTTTTCTCTCCTTTAGTTCATTTACTATGTGATAAAATACACTATTGTACCTCTGGGGCTTAACGTCGCGTTTAACAATAGTTCATTCATCTCACGGCGGTGTTTATGCACTGTGACAACGCAGTATGCCATATTGCTGCAATATGCCATTTATATGGCTCACCGTAGCAGCTAATGGCATACTGCGTAGTCATAATGCTGCAGTACTACATATGATTTGTCAACCCTTTTGTGTTTGTGATATCGTTTGCAGTTATTATTACTTTTTCCTTCTTGTTCGTCTGTTTGCATGTTTGTTTCTGTGTTTTGTGGTTGACTGTCCTCCTTGAATGCTACTTTCACTGTCCGATCTTTTTATATTTCTTTTAAGATGGCTTTGTGCAGCAGTTCCATTGATACGTATCGACGGACTGCTGCAGTATGCCGTCGCACATTTTAATGTAAGTTAAGAGAAGGGGAAATATCAGTTATCAGTTAAGCAAATACATGAAGCAATCATATAGATTGGTGAAAACCGGGCGGGCGGCGAGTGGCATTCTGGCGTCAACATTTTGTTTTTGTGATATCTCAGCATTACCATGTCCAATCTTCATCAAATGTTAAAGCATCTTCCTCTCATGAGGCACTGACCATACCCTGAAAACGAGGTCACTAGCGGGGGGATTTATTTGTGTTATATCTCAACATTGCTTTTCATCAAACTTTAGCAGCACCCTCCTCTCATGAAGAAATGATCATACTCTGAAAGCTAGGTCAGGTCATTGTGACCTACTTTCACCAAAATATACCCTACGTTAATCTTTTTGCTTAAGGTCATTATATTTGTTACTAAATGGTAACTTTTTTTGTTTAAACTTATCATTTCTCTGACAGCATAGCCATGTCCAATTATGCATATTTTACCTTTTTTGCTCGACTATTCGAAGAATAAGAGAGCTTATATAATCACCCCGGCGTCGGCGTCCCACATCTATGGTTTGCGTGTAAGCTGTGTTTACAAGTCTATATCTCTTACATTTCTTATCCTAGCACAACCAAATTTGGCCATGGGCTTCCTTATAAGATTATCTTAAGGGCTGCATCAGCAATTTTGGTTCCTGTAACCCATAGGCTCCCATGGAACCCAATTTGTGATAGCCCTTTATCACATCAAATTTTGCGTGTAAGCACATCAAATTTTGCGTGTAAGCTGTGTTTATATCTCTTACATTTCTTGTCCTAGCTGAACTAAATTTGGGAATTGGTTTCCGTATAGTATGTTGTAAAGGCTTGGATAAGTAAGTTTGTCTTCTGCAAATTCTGGGCTCCCATGGAACCCAAATTGTGATGGCCCATAAAATGTGCAATAAAGGCAGATCTAGGTTTGCATGTAAGCATGTATATATCTATAAAAAAAAAATTTGATTTCTTATAACATTATGCATCTTATCCATACTTCACCCATATTGGGGCATTGGCTCCCTCCTCCACCCCACGCCCCCACTCCCTCCACCCCCTCCACACATTTTGTTTACGTATTTCTGTGTTGGTTTAGTCAATTCTTACAAATATATGTTGCCCCCTCCCCCCACTCCCCACACCCGCCTCTACCCGCCTCTCACCCCCCTCACCCACTTGAAACTCCTTCTTACACACATATATATACACACATACCCACTCGAAACTGGAATATTTTTTTTATTTTTATTTTTTTATTTTTTATTTTTTACATATTTCTGTGTTGTTTTGGTCAGTTCTTACATATCTTCTTACACGTATTGTTGCCCCGCTCCCACCGCCCCGCGCCCACCCCCACCCCCTACCAATATATCTCATGGAAAAATGCACATGTAGCACTGCGTTACATCATGCGACATTGTGACAACGCAGAGTGCCATATTGCTGCAATATGCCATTTACACTGAACAAAACTGCTAAGTATCAACTTTTGTATCTTAACTAATTTTCTTATTTTAAATATATTTTAGAATAGATATATGATAAGTATTTTGTTTTGACCCATAGTTTGTAAAACATTTATTTTTTGTTTAAATTGTTACATCTGTTGAGAGTTACCCTACCTTTATATGAAAACATGAAATGTGCTGATAAAACACTTAACATGAGTTCAAGATCGCTTAAAGATATAAAATTCTTAAAATTGTTATGAAATAATAGAAAAAAAATGTTGACCCATTTATCGCAGATTTTCCGTCTATAAAAAAATGAAATATGGATAATCTTAAATTACCACCCTTTACATTGAATATTGTTTGAAATTCAAGTAACTGTAATTCAGGGTTAACATTAAATATTTTGAAAATTTCTGTTGCAAACGCATTTGTAGTGGTAATGCTAGTAAAACATGATGTCAAAATAATTTTAACTGCCATATTTTAGAATTAGGAACATCGAAAGCTTCACTAATTCGAAGTACTTAATAAAATCCTATATACCCAGTTGTATAAGTGTTATAATTTATTTCTAAGAAAACACATCGACAAAAGTTTTAAAATATATTCATGCAATCAGAGCTGACGATTTACACTCGTTATTTTGCAGTTTAACCGTATCTCTATTCAAGCTCAAAATACACAAAACAATGAGAATATTATTGACATATTCTTAGGTTGATACTTAGCAATTTGGTTTAGTATATATGGCTCACTGCAGCACTTCATATGGCTGACTGCCGCAGTGAGCCATATAAATGGCATACTGCAGCAATATAGCACACTGCGTTGTCACAATGCACCTATCAATGTTTTCCCCAATAGGGATTGGTGTTGGTGCGGAGAAAATACTCATGGAATTAGCACCGAATTCCCGTTAACCCCCTCCCATTCCCCGCCCACCCATATTGACACCGATCTGACCAGCGGCTTACTCTCCTGAACGTTATAGAAATCGTTGTGTTGGTTATTAGACAATAATCTCTACCGATGTTTAAGTCAGCTGTGCAAAGGTCTAATTAACTCTGACCCAAAATATTTTCTAGTTGTGCAACTTGCGTGAAACTTTTATCAAATATTAGTGTGGAGAAACAACGACCCCTATTGATTTGAGGTAAGTAGGTCAAAGGTCAAAGCCACGGTGATCCATCCTCGCTGTAGTATCATAATGTAACAACGAATCCTAGAGATGTTGGTGTTAGTATGTCAGAGGTAAAGGTCACAGTGACCCGAAAAATACATATGCATCATCTTATGGTAGACAAATTTAATATGAAAATTGATACCTAGATAGTGCTCTTGATTAGAAAAAAAACAAGTTTACTTCTTCATTTAAGAAATAGTTGAATTGCTCATACTGTTAACTCTACTTTACATTATTGGCTGTATTTATCCCGGACTCAGAAAGCTGGGCGTTGGACTGTGTATCAACGTCATTTTACTGTTGATTACACAATGTGTAACACGCCCATTGATTTTTGCATTGAGTTGTGTATGAATTTAAATTTAAATGCCATGTTGTAATTCATATCTAGGCCAAAACTAAAAATGAATAACTTACATTCTCATCAGAAATGACACATATGCTGTCAGAAAGTCTACAGAAAAGTCAGGTTCATGTATCTTCTAAGAAAGAACTTGTCTCATGAATGAATGCTCCCTTTAAACAAATAAACATTGAGATACCAAAATATTGTATTCATACACTCATTTCCATATAACCAAAACAAATTCAAAACGCCCAATTTTAACATGACAATGCTTGAAAATGTAATATAAACCAAAATGGCACTTTAAATTAGTGAAAATGTCGTTTTTTACAAAAAGAAAGAATTATTTACTGACCGCCATTATGCGCCTACCCAGGCGAACACTTCCTCTACCCCAGGCGAACACTTCCTTTGATGCAATGGGTGTTACCCCAGGCGAACACAACTTGTGATGCAATGAGTGTGCTACACCACAACTGTAGTAAGAATACCAGGGACGTAGACTGCTCCACAGCTGTCCGCTTGTTTGAGTGAACGAGACATGCGCCGTGGAGCAGTCTAACCAGGGACGCAGTCAAATTGGTATACGAGCATTTTATGGGTCTTGTACTACTTGAATTAGGTATCAATTTTAGGGATACAGTCTACAAATTATGATCTGCGCATGAGCGTAGAACTGGTTTAAACTGGTTTTGTAGCGTCACCTTGCGGGAAAATTTTCTGGTAAATAACACAGACGCAGTCCTTCGGATGAGACTTTAAACCTAGGTCTGCTCGCTAAAATGCTTAGTGCAATACAGCGAGGATAAATAAACGCTTATACACACGAAGTCGTTTACGGATATTGGTATTTTACTACACGAATTAGATGTAAATTTCATGGATAAAGACTACAATTTTGTTTTGAACAATACGCATAGAACTCGTTCTAACACGCGTCACTGATTAGCGACTGATGTTGAACTTTATTAAAGAGACACACGGCAATCTTGATAATTTTAAAACTCGTGGCGTCCCGTTAGTTATTATACATAATGATATATGGGGTCCTATAGAAACCACAGCGTCCGAACGCAATGATCGTAGGTCCGCACTGTACTGCAAACAAGGACTTGAAACTACAATGAAAGAGACAAAAAACAACAGAAAGGGTGGTGAAGACAGGGTTACCGACTTGCAACGGTCAGTAGGCAATAAGGCCTACTGGTTAGCTTGAATCGATTTTATATGCGCACAATCCTCGCTATTGTCCTGTCTTCAGCGCCATAGACAAGACAGTGTAAACAAAACTACATCACATCAAAAGGAATTCTCTTACAATAAAATGTATTTGATTCTTTCAATATCATTACAATTCTTCATAAGCGTATGTTCCCAACATCTACCCACTGTTCGTTTTCTTATCATAATCATTTTCCCTTCCTGTTTTCTGATGTAACTGTTCTGAGCGGCTTGTGATACGTTGTATCACTGTTCTACCACCAATCTACACTGGCTATCACACGTGTACGCTCGTTCTCATAAAACAATCAAAGACGAACACTTCTGTAGAATGATTGTGAAAGTCGACGAAGATAAACATAGTATGCCTATAAACCCTTCACCCGCTAGCACAACTATAATAGCCTTTGCGCCCATTGCAAAAACACCCCTTTGTCACATAAATGGAATGGTCTTAATTCAAAGAAAGAACAGTCCATTATATATGTATCGGGTTAAGCGTTAAAAAAGCAGTGGAAACTGTCGACGAACAAAGTATAACAAAGCTCAACTTAGTCTTTGAAAACATCGAAACGTTCAACAGGAAGGCAATCCGTTGCCAATGGTATGCAGGAAACCTTTGCCCTCGTGAGAGATGAAGTAAGAACACACATTATGCGCCATATGTATTTACTTTTTATTGCAACTCTAACAGAGTGATACTAGAGCAATTTGATCCGACTCATTAATAAATTCACCGCGGCTGTGAACTAGTGGTAGTGTTCGCCTCGTATGCGGAAGTTGTGTGTTCGATCCTCGCTCGAGTCAAACCAAAGACTTTGTTGGAACCCAAAAGGTACAGATACACAAGCATGCATCAACGCTTGGATGGAAAATGAAATAACAGAGGCTTAATACAAACGAATCGATAAGGGATTATCTTTTGGCAAGCAAGCATCAATACCTGGTCAATTTTAACTTCGGGTAACTTTTTGGGTAGACCGGGTTAACTTTTTTGGCAGAACGGGTTAATTTTTGGATTTTAACAGACTTCCCAAAATGATACAATGTGCTTCTGTGCTTGATGTTCATCATAATTATAAACGGTAGCGCTAAGACAGGTCGGCCCAGTGTCAGTATATTTTGACTGGGTGTGGTACTCTTGATCTTGTCATGTGTCTCCGATGTGGCACTATACACAGTCACTCCTACATGTAGTCACCAATATGACTGGAGCATTGTTAAAAGCCGCATTAAATCCGATATATACACACACTTTCTTTCAATTAATGTATTACTTTAAAAAACGGTATGCAGGATAAATGTGCCTTGTTTTATTTTCCAGAGAGGAGTATATTCTTCCGGTTTAGGAGCTGCCGTGTAAGAAACTGGTGGATCCGCGATATTGCCGAGGTTCACCCATTTTCAATATTGTTAAAGTTGTGTTTAATGTATTATAACGTCTTTCACTGAACGTATTGTTTGAATAAACCTAAAGATATAAAAAGAATATCTTTGATTTGCACCAGTTTTAGTTTGTTATGATAATCATATTATACTTTACACATTATGCAAACCTATAACAACCCCCAGTGTTTGTTTTTACAAACATGGGGATTCATAAAACACAGAATGACTTGACTGAGAATCATCTTTAATTATGAGCTATTTTTTTGGCATAACTGGCCATGGCTGATTTTATGAATTTAATACGGCATTATAATTAATAATGCATTAATAAAGTGAATGTTCAACATATGTTCTTATGTTCCGGTCAATCGGAAATATTGATAGTTGAACATATAATTACTTATTCCGGACAATCGGACATATTGGCAATTCAACATTTATTTCATCTTCCGGACAATCGGAGGTATTGACAGATCAACTTCAATAGTTTCATGTTCGCCCAGTGAAGTTTTTTCATTTACTGGGTTAAAACTTGTCTTCACTCAACAACGGGTATCTATGCTCTCCTATAAATGGAGGAAATACAGAATACTACCTGTCTACGTAATAGGCTGTTATATACAAAATGTATTATTAGTTAAGTTTTGTGTTTCGGAGAACAATAAGCAGTTACATATTTAGTTATGTCAGTTGATCTATCCTATTTTGTTGTTGTATTTTTCAGGTTTACTTCTGATATACCTATTAACTGAGTTGTAAAATCAATAATGCAAATGATATTTCTATAGTGACTAATAAGTCTCATTAGACTGGGTATTCATTTGTTTACTTAATATTGCCTATATTATACTGTATTGTTCTGTTTATGTAATATTTTGTAACGATGTTATTTATCACTTTAATAAAATAATAAAATAAATATTCCGAACAATCGGCAGTTTAACATACAACTATTTATTCCGGACAATCGGAAAAATTGACAGTTCAACGTATAATTACTTATTTCGGAGAATAGGATAATTTCGGACAATGCATCAATATGTATATTCCGGACAATCGAGAATAATTTCAAATAAATTTGACCGCAGCCCTGTATAAACACAATCGGCATATTGGCTGGTCATTTATATTAGCCTCCGGAAAATCGGAAGGTCAACAATAAGTATATTCCGGACAATCGGGAATATTTTTTAAAATATATTTGACCGCCGCCGTGTATGAAAATAATCGGCATATTGGCTGATCATTTAATATATAAGACTCCGGAAAATCGTATATTAGAAATTACCGAGATTAGAAATGTTTTACTTTAATTTATACTCCGGATATCGGAAGCATAATAATAAATTAATGTTTATTCATCATGTAATCTATATCGTTTTCATTCAATGCTAGGCAGATACGTGCTGGCAAGGCCAAGACATGCAAACACGTGTAGAAAACACGTGTGCACGTGTCCCGCCATAAGATAAGCTTTAGGCGGGTAAGCACGTGTCGAAAACCGGGGGTGTTAGCGATCACCAATTTTTGGAGCTGTCTGAAGAAAACGGACGAATAAGAATTTGATGGCAGAAAGTTGTATTATCCATCATGAATCATATCGGAAATATGTATAATCATTTCACCGTACCTTGACCGGTCAACAACTATAAACGTATATACTATATATTCTGGACAACCCGAAATATTTAATAATGGTATATTCTGGATAAACAGAAATATGGCCTTATATATTACCAGCATGCGACTGCACGCCTTTAAAAGGCATATTGACTGGTCAACCAAAACTTAATCTATTCCGGACAAGTGCATATTCTACATAGTAGGAACGATGTACGTTTGTATAAAGCAGCATGGGACTGCAGTCTGTAGTAATTGTGAGGATAGGGAATCTAAGAAGCTCGCAATATAGTATCTGTAATAGAAATAACCATATATATATGTAATAAAGCTCTATAACAACGCCATGTATGAAAACAAGTTATTTTTTTGATATCAGTTCAATCGGTCTATATGGGATTATGGGATTATGTGGGTTATAGAACTTAATATCTGGTATCTGTAGTAACCAGTTCGCAGCTTCATAATTTCTTACAACTGAAAAGTGAAAATTTACAAAGAACAATGTGTTATTCAATATATATCCATACTATATATATGTGTGGTTTGTTCTCTTGTTGCTCTGGCTTCTGCCAAGTCTTTGTGGCTTTCCAGGCTATTTTTTTTGTATTTATATATACACGAACATCTTTGTGTTTTACTTAGATTGCCTATTAATGCTTCCTTGTTGGTTAGATCATAGTTCATGGCGGGGATTTCTTTATTTACACTGTCCCGTTTTATTGGGATGAAGTAGGGTAAGTGTGAGGTTTGGTGCACCCTAGAACCTGGTTTAAACCCCCAGCGGCCTTTTTTTCCACTGACCGTTCCAAGGCGATAGCCCTATTGTCAACCCTTGTGTGTTTGTGATGTCTTATTTTGCCTTTATTCATTTTTAGCTCGACTATTCGAAGAATAGTGAGAGCTATCCTACTCACCACGGCGTCGGCGTTGGCGTTGGCGTCGGCCTCGGCGACCCCAGCTCCACCTTAAAGTTTTTGTTCAATAGATTCTACTGAAGCTATTGCATTAAAACTTTATACTAACGTTTCCCATCAACTTCTGCACCTTATTCAACAATCCCCATAACTCTTCCTTGCCTTTTGACAAAGTTGTGGTCCTTTGATTGTCATGTCTTTACCTTAAAGTTTTTGTGCAATCGATTTATAACTTCAAAACTACTCAAGTTATTGCATTAAAATTTTAAACTAATGTTTTACATCAAATTCTGTACCTTATCAAACAATCCCCATAACTCTTCCATTCATTTTGACAAAATTATTGCCCCCTGAATTGGTAAAAAAAATAATTTTTACATAGAAGCATATAGGAAAAACACTTCAAAATCTTCATCTCCGAACCAAAAGGGGATGCAGCTTAGTTATTTGTATGTAGCATCGTCTAGTAGTCCTCTACCATGTTTGCTCAAATGCCCTGGGGTCAAAATTGGACCCGCCCCGGGGGTCGCCAGAGGTGAAACATGAGGGTGTGGGTGGGCCCCCTGTGTCATAACTTACTAACTGTTTGCTCCCCACCCTATAACCATATATACACTTACTGGACATGAACATCCAACCAGCATAGACACTGGGTTGCTTCCCCACCCCTGGTGACATAGCCCCTCGGTCATAACTTGGAAACCATTGAGATCCCCACCCTATAACCAAATATACACTTACTGGGCATGAACAGACGGATATAACCACCCAATCAGCTTAGACTCTGGTCTCCTTCCCCACTTCTGGGGACATAGCCCTTCGGTCATAACTTGGAAACCATTAAGATCCCCACCCTATAACCATATATACACTTACTGGGCATGAACAGGCGGATACAACCACCCAACCAGCATAGACCCCGGACTCCTTCCCCAACCCTTGGGACATAGCCTCTGGGTCATACTTTGGAAACCGTTAAGATTCCTACGCTATAACCATATATATATACACGTAATGGGCATGACCAGACCGATACAACCATCCAACCAGCGTAGACCCCAGACTCCGTCCCCACCACTGGTGACATAGCCCCTTGGTCATAACTTGTAAACCGTTGAGATCCCTACCCTATACCAATATATACACTTACTCGGCATTAACAGACGGATACAACCATGCAACCAGCGTAGACCCAGGCTTCGTCCCCACCTTTGTGGACCTAGCTCCTTGGTCAAACTTTACAAATAATTTTATATTTTTAGCTCGACTGTTCGAAGTATCTTATTGGGTCTATAGGTCAAAGTTCATGGTCACAAAATTGCATTTATGTGTTGATAGGCTCTTAGCATTAGGTTAATGTTTACGTCCACATTTCTTAACATGTAAATAACTTCAACATTGTTTATCCAATCATTATCAAACTTACATACTTTATTATAAATGGGACGATGATCGTATCTATTGAGTTCAAGATCATTCAATGAAAGGTCAAGGTCACGAAGGCGTCAAAGGTCAAATGCATTTACATATACTTTTAACTTATTTTCTTCAAATTTTCAACTGATAAAATTTGCATTATGTATCTTTTGAAAGGGTTATTATGAAATTACCTCCGTGTCATCACAGAAAAATTTCGGCCCTTGATTTAATGAAAATTCCAATGTTTTCCTTCTTGACACATCCAGCTCGGCCCTTTGTTTTCACTTATTTTTTCTGATGGTATCCGGGTGTATCATTTCTTGTTCTCTGAAATTTCGAATAGTCGAGCTGCGCTGTCCTCTGACAGCTCTTGATTTTTCGCCTGTTCGAAGAAAAAAAGAGACATATGTGTTGCTTTTCCGGCGGCGGCGTCAACATTCAAGTTTTGCGTTTAGGTCAATTTCTCACAAACTGTATGCACTACACCTTTAATTGAATTGAATTGGATTTTATAGTCGCACCAACAGCTAAGGTCATATGGCGACTTTCCAGCTTCCATTGGTGGAAGAAGACCCCAGGTGCCCCTCCGGGCAATTTTCGTGCACGGGCGGGCACCTTGGTAGAACCACCGACGTTCCGCAAGACAGCTGGATAGCTTCCACACATAAAGATTCCTAGGCCCCTGAGGGATCGAACATACAGCGGTGAGGGGCAAGTGATTTCAAGTCAAAGACGTTAACCACTCGGCCACGGACTACACCTTTAAAACTTTGCTTATAGTTGTATCTTGAGTGGTATATCGCAACGTAATAAAGCAAATGTGTGGAAGTGACCTTGACCCTCCAAGCAAAGGGCAGATAAATTAATAATTTTACCTTCAACTTTTGCGTTGAGGTCAATTTCGCGCAAACTATGCACTACACCTTTCAAACTTTGTTTATAGTTGTATCTAGGGTGGTACATCGCAACGTGACAAAGCAATTGTGGAAGTGACCTTGACCCTCCAAGCAAAGGGCAGATAAATTAATAATTTTACCTTCAACTTTTGCGTTGAGGTCAATTTTGCGCAAACTGTATTCACTACACCTTTCAAACTTTGCTTATAGTTGTATCTAGGGTGGTACATCGCAACGTGACAAAGCAAATGTGGATGTGACCTTCACCCTCCAAGCAAAGGGCAGATAACTTAATTGTTACATTTACATCAATTTCTCATGAACTATAATTATACACTAGTTACAGCTTAATCTTTGGAAGACAAAATATTCTATTTTGAAATAGTTGTGTCTTGGGTAGTGCATCTTTTTGGACGCATGGATTTCATCTATGACCTTGACCTACTTTTTGGAGTTGATGATTTTTAGTTCTACTGGCGACTTTTACCTCGATAAGACGATAGGGTGTTCATTTTTCATCCGATCTTTACCAAACTTTAACAGATTGTTAATATCAATGAAAGCTCGGATAAGTTCGAAAACCAGCCAGATCGGACCAGTAACAACAGAGTTGTGGCCCTTGATTTAGTTGAAAGTGCTATATTTTGCCTCGTTAAGACGATAGGGCAGATTGTTAAAAATGCTATATTTTGGCTCGTTAATACGATAAGGATTTCTATTTTCATCTGATATATACCAAACTCATGACCAGATGCTTTGCCTATTTTTTTTTATTAATGTATTTTTTTGTTTAAATTTCTTTTTAATATATATTTTTTTATTTGTTTTTTAGATGTTTTTTATTTATTTATTTTTCATTTTTTTCGGGGTTTTTTTGTTTTGTTTTTTTATTATTATTTTTTTTTATTTGATTTTTATTTTTTTAATTACTTTTTTTTTGTTTTAACGCCGTGTTAACAGGAAGCATTGATATGATTACTAGTTGTGCCTATTGCGTTTTTTTCCGGTTTGTTGATTTTTGATGGAGTTACGGCCCCTTGACATTTTTACTTTTAAATTTCTTGTCGGCGCTACTCCTCCTAAACGCATTGTTGGATTTCGACGAAACATGGCAGGAAGCATCGGTAAGATGTCTAGTTGTGCATATCGCGCTTTTGTTCCAGTTCGCTGATTTATGACGGAGTTATGGCCCTTTTGACATTTTTAATTTAAATTTATTGTCGGCGCTACTGCTCCTAAACGGCTTGTTGGATTTCTACAAAATTTGGCAGGAAGCCTCAGGATGATGTCTAGTTGTGCAAAGCGCGCGGTATATCAATGGAATCTTGGACAAGTTCGAATACCAGCTAGCTCTTATTAGTAACGACAGAGTTATGGCCCTTGATTTGTTGAAAAATGCTATATTGTATTTTACTTTGTTAGCTCGACTATTCGAAGAATAAGAGAGCTTATGTAATCACCCCGGCGTCGGCGTCGGCGTCCCACCTCAAGGTTTGCGTGTAAGCTGTGTTTAAAAGACTATATCTCTTACATTTCTTAACCTAGCACAACCAAATTTGGCCATGGGCTTCCTTATAGCATTATCTTAAGGGCTGCATAAGCAATTTTGGTTCCTGTAACCCATGGGCTCCCAAGGAACCCAAATTATGATAGCCCTTAAAATGTGTCGGTTTCTCATCAAATGTTGCGTGTAAGCTGTGTTTACAGGTCTATATCTCTTACATTTCTTGTCCTAGCTGAACCAAATTTTGGAATTGGTTTCCTTATAGTATGTTGTAAAGGGTTGGGTTAGTAATTTTGTCTTCTGCAAATACTGGGCTCACATGGAACCCAAAGTCGTGATGGCCCTTGAAATGTGCAATAAAGGCAGATCTAGGTTTGCATGTAAGCATGTTTATCTATTATTTTTGATTGGGATTTCTTATAGCATTATGCATCTTATTCATACTTCACCCATATTGGGGCATGGGCTCCCTCCTCCCCTAACCCCCCCCCCCCCCCCCCCTCCTACCTCCCCTATCCACACACCCTTTTTTCTTTTTCTTTTCTTTTTTTTACATATTTCTGTGTTCTTACACATATATGTTGCCCCCCCCCCCCCCCCCCCAGTCCCCCCCCCACCCACCCACTCCCGCCTCTCACCCCCCTCCCCACCACTTGAAGCTCTATTATTTTTTTTTAATATTTCTGTGTTGTTTTAGTCAATTCTTACACATATATGTTGACCCTCCCCCCACCCCCACCCCACCCCGCCTCTCACCCCCTTCCCCCCACTTGAAACTCTGGGTTTTTTTGGTTTTGTTTTTTACATATTTCTGTGTTGCTTTTGTCAATTCTTACACAAGTTGCCACACACCACACACTCGAAACTAGAATCTTTTAATTTTTTTTACATATTTCTGTGTTGATTTGGTCAATTCGTACACATAGCTTCTTACACATATATGTTGCTCCCTCACCCCCCCCCCCCCCGCCCCCCACCCACCCATCCCCTGCCTCTCCAACCGCTCCTCCCCTACCACACACACACTCGAAACTTTTTTCCTTTTTTATTTTTTTTCATATTTCTGTGTTATTTTGGTAAATTCTTAAACATAGCTTCTTAGACATAAATGTTGCTCTCTCCCACCCACTGCCTCTTACCCTCAACCCTACCCCCCCACACACACACACTCGAAACTGTTTTTTACGTATTTCTGTGTAGTTTTGGTCAATTCTTACACATAGCTATGTTGCGCTCCCAACCCCACCCCACACTGTTTTAACCTTGTTTTCTGATGGTATATACTAGCTATATAATTTATTATTCTCTGAAAAATCGAATAGTCTCCGACAGCTCTTGTTAAATCTGTACTTACTTCATTTTTTATCTGATCTTTATCATATTTGTTTAGAATGTTAATATAACCCCCCTCCCCCTACCCACCCATCACCATCCCCCACCACCCCACCCATTTTTATGAAATTTCATTCAGAGAAGAAAGTGGGACGAATTAAAAAATACCTATGCCAGACTAGACACAGCAGACTTATTGCCCATGATTACCAGGTAAGCGATCTAAGGCCATCATATCCCTGTTGTTTTTGCAATGTTTTAAAAGAAGTACTGATCATTCCCTGTGATGGGAATTTTATGTCGACAACCCTTGACATAAGAGCCATTTTAGCCAGTAGAGCGTCCACATGCCCTCTTGGGCCTCTTCCTTTTAATAGAATGTCATTTTGTTTTTAAACAAATGCTCTTAAATGTCATCTCAGAAAACTGCAAACTCCATTGTTTTAGTTACTAAAATGTTTATAAACTTTCATTTAAGCATCATTGACCTTTTTTATTTTTAAGTCCCGCCCCGTTGGCGAGACATGTGAATCCGCGGATTTCTTGTTATATATAGTTATTCTTTGTTTCTGTGTGTGTTTGTGATTGACTGTCGTCCTTGAATGCTACTTTTCCAGTTCGATTTTTATCTATATTTAACAATCTTTGTAAATCGAATTGCACTATGTTACGGTGGTAATGTATCAAAGCAAAGTTTATCTGGTTGATATTTAAGGGACATACGGCAAGATCAATCTTGCCTTTTTTAAAAAAAAATCATGGCGTCCCTTAGTTTTTTCTTAACTTGCATTTGTTCAAACCGCAATATTAATTGTTAGAACAATTCGAAGCAAATTATTTTTTACATTTGACTAACTTTTTATAATATTGCAACAATAATATATTTAAAAATGTAGTAAAATATTGAAGGAAAGGGAAATCTCATTTTTTTTATTTAATTACATGCAAGCAGTTTTAAAGTCAAACAGACGCAGGATAAGTAAATCGAGGAGCAAATGTTAATGTTTTAATAAAACTCTAGACTGTCACGTTAAACCCCAGCAGATTACTGACCTAGATCTCGGCGATGCTTTATTCGGCGATGCATAAAGCATCGTTTGTATTTATAGAGTGCAAGTGTCAGATACACTTCAATGTCAGGTGCACTCATGACAACTGCTAACCCTACTGCTAACCCTGACCAGCATAGAGTAATGATGTGCATGTTGTCAAACCTGTTTACACATTTTACATAAATAGAGATGAATATTTGATAATAAAGAATATAGTTCCTAACTAACAATTTTGTCCTGGTAAGACATAGTGACCTGTTGAATCTGTAGTTCATCAGTTACCCTTCCTGATATGAATGTCGATGCGTGCACGAAAATTGCCCGGAGGGGCACCTGGGGTCTTCCTCCACCAATGAAGCTGAAAGTCGCCATATGACCTTGGCTGTTGGTGCGACTATAAAATCCAATTCAATCAATCAGTCAATGAATGTCGATGCAGAGCAACTCTTAGAAAGGAAGAGATATAAACTATTTTGTAGCATATCTGGTCAAATGCTGGTGCAAGGAACCAGTCACCATCTTTAGTGAAAAAAACTCGAGCACTGAGCCGTGATAATGATGCAGACACTGTTTGGAATGTTCGTTAGATCATGCCTGATTGTGTTTTGAGGTTAGTCAGGAACTTATACCCAAACATACCTAACCATGTCTACATGGGTCATCAGTGGTGGTGAAACTGATAAAGACAAAATGAAACTGATATTAAGAGAGAAATTAATCTCAAAGACAAAATGAAACTAAGTAACATGTGGGTAAGTGACCACCTGTTTATTGATATACCTTTAACAAACTCTTGTGGTAATTTCATAACTACACCAGATCTATTTACTCCGGATCTATTCACTGTGTTGCTATGAACAGCGACCGCCTGCATTCAAGCTGACCTACTAAGTGGTAATTATGCCAATTAAATGTCTCTATCAACGAACGTATTTTAAGTCTGAAACGGCGGCCATTTAATTTTACCATTACACGTAGATGTGAAGAGTGCATTGTTAAATCTATAAACATCGTGTTTTCGTTTGAAGTACAAAAACAAATAAAGGCACTGTCTTATAAATCATGAATTATATTAAGGTTTGGAATATGAAGTTTGTATGAAACCTTGTTTGAAGAAATCTGAATTTTATTAAAAACAATTGTATCGAATGTAAACTTCTCACCTGCATTAGATAACTCTAGGCAACTGTTTACTTGATGTTTAGATATTTGGTAGATTAACCTCCCCCTTTTGTAATAATTATAATTCTTTGCATTCAATGACTACATAATTAAACATATATCTACTTTTTTTGTTTGACCTTTTCTATATAATATTGTTACACAGTTCATATATCTTATCTGTCCATTATGATTTTCTTGTCCGGAGCATCAATTAAAACTACTTAAGGGACTGGAATGAAACTTCACACAGTGATAGAAGACAATATGAGGAACTGCAGAGCGTAGTAACCATAACTCCGTCTTCATTTAAATTATAGTTATAGCCCTTTTTACTTTTATATACTGAAAGGAAAAAGAAACGCGACACGGGAATTTCCGCTATATATTGTATATAGTGCACGCTTAATTCCATATATATTCCAAGGATGTTTTGTAAAAAAAAAAGCAGTTAGTTAGAGAAAGGACACAACTATGATGCTGTAGACGGTTAAGTCACAGTACACGTAACAAGAAATTCAGAATTGTTGAAGTTCCTCTGAAAAATTGAGCAGTTCAGTACTGTATTTAACGTAAAGAGTTTGCAAAATTCTGCATCCTAAGTTTGCGCCAAACGCGTATTCTATCAATAATGAAACTTTGCAGGAATACTATTTGCTGAGTTACGTGTTGTTTTAGTTTTTTTCCGAAAGGAAAGATCTTACGTAGTCATTTACCATTCGATTAACAGCAGCACACAATATATAGCGGAAATTCCCGCGTCGCGTTTCTTTTTCCTTTCAGTATACTTATAATTCTTGTTCAGAGTACAACTTAGAAACTACTAATATGTCTGGAATGAAACCTTACACCTTGATAGAGAACAATGAAATTGCAGAGTGCAAGAGCCATAACTCTTTCTTCATTCAAATTAGAGTTATTGATCTTGAAAGTGAAATGTGACTTGAATGTAACATCGCACACGGATAGAAAGCAATGACAAAACGTGCAAAGTGCAAGAACCATAACTCTATCTTCATTAATATTAGAGTTATTGCCCTTTGTAATCGTATACTTATTCTTCTCGGAGCATAACCATAAAGCTACGCATGGGAATGAAACTGCACGCTTATGGAGGCTTATACGAGAAAGTACTGGGTGCAAGAACCAAAACAACCATAACTATATATTCATTCAAAGTAGAGTTATTTCCCTTCATAATGTTATACTTGAAAACTACTAATGGAACTGGACTGAAACGCCAAACAATGATAAAACGGAATGAGATAATGTGCATATACAGGAACCACAAATATATCTTTATTCAAACTAGAGTTATTGTCCATTATACGTTTATGCTTGTAATTATTGTCTGGATCATAACTTCAAAATAACGTGACTTCACACAATGATAGAGAACTATGAGAGGAAGTGCCGAGTCCAAGAACCATGACTCGATCATAATTGTAGTTAAGAGTTATTGCTTTATGTAATTGTATACGTACAGAATAGAGCATGAGTTTTGCACGTGTACGGGGAGATAATGCACGAGCGTTAGCAAGACTCATGCTCTATTGTATTTGTACCACAATAACTAACATATGCTGTGTATATCCTCGGGTATTACACGATGCATAGTGTGTATTTAGGATATTGTGGTACAATTATAATTATTGTCCGGAAACACTCTTGCATAACACGGCATAGCTTTAACAGCTTCACACATTAACCGGGATATCAATCCGTATAGATACTGGTCCCTATGTGTGTTATCCTTCCGGTGTCCGATATGTCCGATAGTGTCTATAACATCAAGAGGATAGTATGTGTACCAGAATAACAATAACAACGCTCCAAAAACAAAATAAAAACATTTTATTCTTAATGATGCTAACGTTAATGTCCTAAGTAAGTGTAGTGAGTTAATACAGTTTAATGAAAGTTGTTGTAATACAGCATGTATTTTACAGGGGAGGTGCACCATCTTATAAACATGAGTTTGTGTATCAGGTTTGAAAATCTCGAAAGTTCGTTAAATTGTATATTTGTTTGTATTTTCTCTAAATTACATACGTTATTTGTTCTCGTTTTCCACCGCGCATCGTGAAATTCCGCGACGCTTAAATCTCAAAGCAGGCGTCTTCTATGACACAGAAGAATGCAAATTAATAGTTTTGAAAATTGTCGAAATAAATGTAATAATGAGGATTTTTAATCCTTCCCAGTTTTTAGGTTCATTAGTAAATACTGAATACGACGTGAATCTGACCATATAAATCAAGCAAATAGATTACCTGCCTTTAACACATCTAGGTTAAGTCATTCTTACGACGAAAGCAACATTCAGCTGCAATTGCTTTTGAATCCAATTAGTTTGTACAAAGACAGATAGACGAAGAAAACAAGATAAAACCCGGTTAGTAGGAATTTATCACTTGGCTAGTGGAAAAAGAGTATCACTTTCCGCCTTTAGACATCTTGATATTAAATAATATTAAAACCGTGATATTAATATGTAACAACAGAACCAGTCTCCATATTTACCAGGGAACGGTGTGCCTATCTTGGCCCACATTTTCATCAAGCCCGTGTCATATACGCATGAACTACCAAACTCAAACATCACAGTATCAGACCCAGATCATATACCTTATAAATACATATTGTCTCTGATAAACGAGGTTTTGTCTGATAACACGTTGTCCACGGCGCCGTCCATGCACGATTAAGCCCAGATATAAAATATTTACCAGTAAAATAGTTATGTCACTGCTGAAAAATGTTATATCTATGGTATTTTAATAAATGTGTTCAACTTGGTATTTAGTTTACCATACAATTCGACGCATACATACAGAAATATATGACCGGTCCTTTTATAAATAGAGCTACTAAAATATTTATAGGTAAACACACAAGTGAAAAGGCGCAATAATATATATGTGCCTGTCCATTTCATGTCAGTGTTGTATACCATGAAAAAAAATGGGAATTTCAAGTTTCATTTCAATCCAATGTGCACTGCAGAAGTTAGCGGCGCAGTAATGCACTAACTATATACAGTAAAGTCGAAAATGGGCATAACTCAATGAAAACTCACCAGACAGAAACCGACATTGTCGCATGTCCACATTATGTCACAGCTGTATACCATGTTTCATTTCAATCGGATGGAAACTGTAAGAGGAGTTGCGCACACAATATGTGTTGGACGGGCGGTGTACGGAAGAATGGCTGTACGGACAAGGTGATTCATAAATAACCCCCACTTCTTTGAAGCGTATAATTAACAAAACAGCATTGTAAACAAAGCTACTTTAGAATCAGGCCAGTCTTCGTCTTCTTAGCATTTGTCTCATGAATGGTGACATCATGGGTCTTGCGAACCGTGGCCTCATGTCCGGACGCCCTCTGCCGTCCATCATACCTGGAACCATCCCTGGTGGAATACCGCCAAAACGGGATTGAGCCACAAATTCAGGTCTTGCACCGAATCCACCGCCCCTACCGCCCATCATTCTAGACATACCACCGATAAACTGAGCGCGTTCTCTTGCTGTCGAAAATTCTGGTCCATTAGGCATCATAGTTCGACCATCTTGGGGAAAAGATACTTGTCCGTTACCTTCAAACCTTGAACCACCAGCAGGCTGACCTGTCATCATGCTCTGCCTGCTACCAAATCCTGTGCTTCGCTGTACCGGTGCTACTCCGAACCTCGGTTGAAAACCAGTGGGTACCTGTGAATTCATGGACGCTCCTTGAAAGTTATTAGTCAACGGTTGTGGTGTGAATCGATCGTTCATAGAGCTCTGCCTCCCAGTTTGTGACATTTGATCGTTGAACACTGACGTGAATTGTGGTTCAGATCCAACTCCGGTTTGCCTATTTGGATTTCCTGGCTGATTTTGAGATGGAAATGACATTGCATTTCCCAGTCTTTGGTTATTTTGGGCGCCAAATCCTTGTACATTTTGTGCTGAAAAACCAGATGACGCTTGTCCAGGTAAACCTCGACTTGGTTGCGAAAATTGACTTCTAATTCCTTGGTTAACTGAATCGTTTGGGTTTGCTGATCCGCCATTTTGATTTCTTTGAAATGCCCGATTTGGGTTCATCTGTCCTTGACTCTGTGTGGCAAGTCCTTGATTTGAATCCCTGATGCTTTGCATTTGACGTTCAAACTCTCGATTTGCTTGCGCATTTAAGTCTACTATTTGTTGGCTTGTAGCTTCTTGGTTTGGTTGGTTGTTCATACTTGAGAATACCCTATTTGGATTGGTTGATCTCTGATCTGCAATGCGTGGAAACATGTTACTACTGAGTCCTTGATCTGTTTGACCGCCAATCGCTTGAGCTCCATTTGAACCAAATCCTTGCTGACCTGGTGATCTGCTCAAGAAATCCTGATTACCGCCCGTCATAGACTGAAAGTCCGAGAAAGTGACCGTGGATTGAGGAGGACTCTGTCCTTGGACTCCCGGCTGTTGCTCTATTGCCAACAGCTCGATATCAAAATGCAGTGTTGCCCTCGGTGGAATAGTAAAGCATGTTAAGGAATATAATGGTCATATGTATGAAGCATGCAGATATCTGTATTGCTTTGTTTTATAATCACACTACATAAATAGTTTTAACGCAGTTAACAAAAGTTTTGCAAAATAGCACGATCAGCTTGGTTTGCATGAGAAAACAACAACAGGATGAATCCTGGCGATATATTTTGTGATGTAAAGTTATAAAGTTGGTAATTGGGTGAACGATTTAAAGGGATAAAGTTGACGGTGTTTAACCTCTTATGCTTGCATTTACATACACATATAGACATTCTGCTGTTTTGAATCTCTAGGCCAAAATTAAAATTATGTTTGCCCGAACGCGACCGGTCCAAAAAATAACGGCCTGACTCCAAACATTCTTTTTTTCCAGTAAAAATATGATTTATTTTTATTTTAACATTGCCTTCTCGCTCATCAACCTGCTCTCACTCATCTACCTGCTCTCACTCACAACCTGCAACTGGCCTAATATTCATCAAACTTTTGACCACAAAAATCGGACTCAACTCAAAATCTCTTTTTTTTTTAAATCCAAATAAAAACAATTTTACAAGTAAATTACTATATGTACTTACAGAAATGAGTAATTTTAAAGGTAATTTAACAGAAAATGTCTGAAAATCACAATTCTTACCAACACTTTTGTGTTGATAGATTTTGCAGAAAAAATAGATTTTGAGTCTGAGTCCGATTCTTGTGCTCAAAAGTTTGATGAGTATTAGGCCAGCTGGTCAAATAGCCAGTGTTTGCTCTTCATCTTTACTGATTTGGTTTATTAATTGTTTTAATAGAAATTGTATATACAAAGTTAAGATTTTCAACATTGAAATACACACCCGGTATACTAAAATCATATTTAATATAATAAGTACCACAACTAGTGTACATGGAAGAAAAACAATACCTAGCTACCAACCCTTCTGAAAATAATATCTAAGGTCGGGTTTTGGCAAAGTAAGATATGTTTAAGTGTGGCCCGAGTTGTAGTCACCTAAATCAATGTGCATGTATTTATTGTATACTCCATGCTCAAATTTGAGTCTATACTGCGTATATTTATTTTTCTCAACTGGGGCCTCAATTTGAAACGTGTAAGCCTCTATTCTTTACAATTAAAACTGCACTTACTGTTATGTAGTGCACTTTTCTTGGTTTGTACATACCCTAAAACACAAGATCACAGTGGTGGAATGTTTTTAATGGGATACACGGCAATATTATTTTATTTTCGACCAAACTTAGTCCTGTGGAAGGTATATTGGGATGACAGTAGGGTAAGTGTGAGCTTTGGTGCATCCTAGAACCTGGTTTAAACACCCAGCGGTCTTTTTTGCCCCTGACCGTCCCAAGGCGGTAGCCTAATTGTCAACCCTTTTTAGCTCGACTATTCGAAGAATAAGAGAGCTTATGTAATCACCCCGGGGTCGGCGTCGGCGTCCCACATCAAGGTTTGCGTATAAGCTGTGTTTACAGGTCTATATCTCTTACATTTCTTATCCTAGCACAACCAAATTTGGCCATGGACTTCTTTATAGCATTATCTTATGGGCTGCATAAGTAATTTTGGTTCCTGTAACCCATGGGCTCACATGGAACCCAAATTATGATAGTCCATAAAATGTGTCCCATTTCACATCAAATTTTGTGTGTAAGCTGTGTTAACAAGTCTATATCTCTTACAATTCTTACCCTAGCACAACCACATTTGGCCATTAGCTTCCTTATAGCATTATCTTAAGGGCTGCTTAAGTATTTTGGTTCCTGTAAGCCCTGGGCTCTCATGGAACCCAAATTCTGATAGCCCTTAAAATGTGTCTGTTTCACATCAAGCTGTGTTTACAGGTCTATATCTCTTACATTTCTTGTCCTAGCTGAACTAAATTTTAGAATTGGTTTCCTTATAGTATGTTGTAAAGGGTTGGATAAGTAATTGTGTCTTCTGCAAATTCTGGGCTCCCATGGAACCCAAATTGTGATGGCCCATAAAATGTGCAATAAAGGCAGATCTAGGTTTGCATGTAAGCATGTATATATCTATAATTTTGGTCTGGGATTTCTTATAGCATTATGCATCTTATTTATACTTCACCGATATTGGGGCATGTACTCCCTCCTCCCCCCTCCCCGCCCCCACTCCCTACCCCTCCACACTTTTTTTTTTTACATATTTCTGTGTTGTTTTAGTATCAATTCTTACACATATATGTTGCCCCCTCCCCACCACAAATCCCCCCAACCCACTCACGCCTCTCAAACCCGCCTCCCCCCCCCCGCCCACCCCCACTTGAAACTTTTTTACATATTTCTGTGTTGCTTTTGTTAATTCTTAAACATGTCCACCTCCACCCCCCCACCACCACCACACACTCGAAACTAGAATTTTTGTATTATTATTATTATTATTTTTACATATTTCTGTGTTTTTTGGTCAATTCTTCTGACACATATGTTGCTCCTGCTTCTCTCCCCGGCCCCACTCCCCCCACACACACACTTGAAACTCTTTTTTGTTTTACATATATTTCTGTGTTGTTTTGGTCAATTCTTACACATACCTATGTACGTCCCCCCCCCCAGCCCACCCCCCACTACCCCCCTCTCCGCCCCACCACTACCCCCCCCCTCTACCACGCTCGAAACTGGAATATTTTTATTTAATGTTTACTGTTTTTTTACATATATCTGTGTTGTTTTGGCAATTTCTTACACATAGCTTCGTAGACATATATGTTGCCCCTCCACTCCACTCCCACACACTACCCGCCCCCCCACCCTCCCCACCACCCTCCACCACTCGATTTTTTATAATTTTTTTACATATTTCTGTGTTGTTTTTGTCAATTCTTACACATAGCTATTTTGTTCCCCCCCCCCCCCCACCCCACCGCCACCCCCCCCCCCCCCCCCCCCCCTCCTCACCCCTACTCCCCCCAATCGAAATATTTTTATTTTTTAGTTTGTCATAAACAGCCGCCGGTTTTTTTTGCCGCGCCGGTTTTTGGCAAAAAAGCAAGTAATTCCGAATGAGCTAGGGCACTTTCGACTATATCATATGAGAAGCACATATCAAATGATTGTAAAATTATATTCTATTTCATTGGTGACACTTTAATTTTTCCGAGAAATTTGACGCAAAAGTTGACCTTGTCCCATGGGAAAAGCCTATTTTCCCATGGAAAAGCTTTTTTCCCATGGGAAATGGTCTTTCCATGGGACAATATGTTCCCATGGGAAATGATTTTGGCAGTTTTCCCCATGGGAAAAAACAAAAAGTATTTATCTTTCAATATAATGTCAAAATAGTATGCGGCTTTCATATTTAGGGTCTATGACGAAGTTTTACAGCGATACAAGCACTTTGATATTTTCCCATGGGAATATTTTCCCAATATTGTAATTTGGGAAAATTTTCCCATGGGAAAATGAGTTATTTCTTAATAGCTAAAACAACATTTCAAAGCCTGGAAACATCTTCTGTTGCAGTGTTGACAATTAAATATGCCCTTATGTTTATAATTTAATGAAATAAAACTTTCCCAAAATAAAATGGGAAAATTCTCCCAAATTCTTTTTGGGAAAATTTTCCCAAATGTTATTGGGAAAATTTCCCAAAATGTTTTGGGAAAATTCTCCCATTTTCTGACTGGGTAATTTCTCTAAAATATGTTTTAAGGTAATGAAAAAGAAAAAAATCTTCCAAGTAAGTATTAGTCAAAATATCAAACCAAAAAAAATCAAAAAAAAAAATCAACCAGTTTGTTTAAGATTGAATATTTTAAATCAGATCTGATTTTAACTTAGCATCTCAGATTCAGATTTGAGTATGATGTGTTGCCTTGCGATTGGTCCTTAAAGGGACACATGGCAATGTTGAGTTTTATTCAAACATTAAAATTTGCTCCTCAATTTAGTTATCCTGCGTCATTTTAACTTTAAAACTGCTTGCATATGATTAAATAAAAAATTGAGATTTAAATTTTCCTCAATATTTCACCAAATTTTTAAACATATTATTGATGCACTAATATAAAAAATTAGTAATATGTAAAAATAATTTGCTTTCAACTATTCCAACAATTACTATTAATGATTGAACAAATGCAAGTGAAGAGAAAAACTAACGGGACGCCGTGAGTTTTTAAAAAATCAAGATTGCCGTGTGTCCCTTTAACATAGTAATGTGACTCGTGCATAGCCTGACAGTTATTGATACTGCACTGTTTTTCCCCATGGGAACCTGTTTTCCTACATACCATTGAGCTCGACTTTAAGTGAGTAAGTGTCGATTGTTACGGATGGCGGGAGGTGTACAGTACTGGTTCTACCCAGGAAAAGTATGGGTGGTCTGCCTCCACCACAAAAAAGTCATATATATCATTGCGTGTATTGAAAAGGACGTAAAACACCACACAAACAAACTACATTGTTTCAAAAAAATATTTCATTCGTTTTCATTCATTTTATATCCTTACACTATAATGCATTGATCAAGGCAATGTCAAATGCCTTAAACGTTGACTTTCTAACCCAAACATGAATAGAAGTCATTGATTTAACAGGGGTACTATTTCCGTAAAGTTCCATGATTGTATGTCTAACAGTGACAAATTACAGTGGAAGGAGTGTTTCTCAGAACTGGGTCATTGTCAGGTTAATGTGACCTTGATGATCAACTGATCCCAAAAGCAATAGGCTTCCACCTATCTTAAAGGGCAATATACCAACAAAGTTTTATATGGTGTTGTGGCTTTCAGAGTTATCTCGCAGAATGCATATTTTATTAAGATCATTGCAACCTGTTAACCCAAAAACAAAAAGGTTTCTACGCCGCCAAGGGACAATTTATCTATTAACGTTTCATGAATGTGGGTGTCATGGTTTTGAAGTTATCACACAATGTGTATTTCCATATAAGGGATGGCAATCTTGACACTTGTCCTACCAAGCGTAGAAAATAACATGTTTCCTCTCCTCAAGGGCAATGTTACCTATGAAAATTCATGAGCGTTATGGTTTCAAAGTTATCATGCAGCATGTGTAATTGCTTATTGTCGGACGAACTGAATTGAATTGGGTTTTAAGGACGCACCAACACATGAAAGGGTTATATGTCGCCTAAAAGGAATGAACGTGCAAGGCTCATCCTCCATTTACATCAAGATAAAATATGGTGAATGGCAAGATAGAACCACGTTTCCAAGTCTGCATATGCGGGTGTCATGATAAAGACCTTAATATAACACCCATACCATGTACTCTTTTTTCAAACGGGCGCATAAAAACGTGTTGTCGAAACAGATCTACAAACAAGAGTCTGCCAAGAGGGCCTGTATCGCTCTACTGGCTCTGTGGAGTCTGTGATATGCGCAACTAGGCTTGAAACTGATCATACTTGCCAAGTTTCACTGAAATCCAGTCAGGAGTTTGGAAGACTAATTCTGGACAAAGTTTATGTATAAGGGGCAATAATTGTCAAAAAATCATTCAACAAAAACATGGTGATGATATGTGCAACTAGGCTTGCTACTGCTCATCACTGCAAGTTTCGTTGAAATCCAGTCCAGCATTCAGCAGAGCTAGCATGTACAATGTTAGTGTATTCAAACCTTAAACCTTTAAAGCGCTATAACTCCGCAAAAAATCATTCAACCGGAACACGGCGATGGCATGCACAACTAGGTCAGGTACTGATTATCCCTGCAAAGTTCATTAAAATTTAGCCAAACGAAGGACCTATCTTCTTAATGTGGCAAAATACAGCATGTTTAACTAAATCAAAGGGCATAACTCTGGTGTTACTAATCCGATTTTGATGTGTACCTTCTTTGAGGCTTTCTAGACTATTGCTTTTTTGTATTTATATATACACGAGAATATTTGTGTTTCACTTACAGATTTCATTGCTACTAACGATCTATGCAAATTTGGTAAAGATCAAATAATAAAAGAAGGTGATACGAGTGTTCACAAGGCACAATATGGCATTTTTTTAGCAAAAACAAGGGCCGTAACTCCAGTGTATATGGTCCGATCTGGCTGGTTTTTAAGCTTGTCTGATCTTTTGTTGATATTAACGAGCTGTGTTAGTTTGGTACAGATCAAATAATAAATGAAAGTGCTAGAGTGTTAACTAGGCAGAAAATCACACTTTTCAACAAAACAAGGGCCACAACTCTGGTGTTACAAATCTGATCTGGCTGGTTTTCGAACAGATCTGAGCTTTCATTGATATAAATACACTTGCAAAGTTTTGTAAAGGTCAAATACAAAATGCAGGTGCCAGAGTGTAAACAAGACTTAATTTGGCACTTTTTAGCAAAACAAGGGTCATAACTCTGGTGTTACTGATCCGATCTGGCTGAGCTTCCATTGATATAAAAACATCGACAAAGTTTCATAAAGATCAAATACAAAATGAAGGCGCTAGAGTGTAAATAAGGCTTAATATGGCATTTTTCAGCAAAACAAGGGCCATAACTCTGGTGTTACTAATCTGATCTTGCTGGTTCTCGAACAAATCCAAGCTTTTATTAATATAAAGACACTGGCAGAGTTTCGTAAACATCCGAGTTATAATGAAGTCCCTTTCGTGTGAACAAGACAAAAGTTAATGGACGACAGACAACTCGCTATCCCATAATCTCTGCTGGCCATCGGTCAGTAGAGCTAAAAATTATAACCAAATCTCTGCTGGCCTTCGGTCAGTAGAGCTAAAAATTATAACCATTTCGGTAGAAATCTTAGTATATTGGGCGTATTAAATATACGACATTGATGCAAAATGTATAACATCATATGATATAAGTAATCATTTCATTTACAACACAATAATTCATGCAAAATTTAATGTGCCTTGAGGGTGCATGAGCTTTCGTCCCTCGGGTTTTCTGGTCGTAGAGAGATTGGTTTTCTCTTTAGCTACAACTACTATGGTTGTTCATTACGATTCTGGATACATCCTGAGATGTTTATTATTTTGTATGTGTTTCTTTAGTTAGTTTCTCCGGATGTGAACTTTATTGTTAGAGAATTCCTTTTGATGGGATGTAGTTTTGTTTACACTGTCTTGTCTATTTGGGCGCTGAGGACAGGATAATAGCGAGATTGTGCGCATATAAAATCGATTCAAGCTAACCAGTAGACCTTATTGCCTACTGACCGTTCCAAGTCGGTAACCCTGTCTTCACCACCCTTTCTCTTGGTTTTTGTCTCTTTCTTTGTATTATCAAGTACAGTGCGGACCTATGATGCCATTGCGTTCGGACTCTGTGGTTTCTATAGGACCCTATATCTCATTTTTGATACATAATAAACACCAGAATATGCTAAAAATATGATTGTTTTTCTCAAATGATTTTGGTTTCACTTACAACATAAGTCAATACTGTAAATGTTGTTGTTGTCACATTCTTTGATTTCACTCACTGTCAAAATTATCCTCAATCTTATTGAAGCAAACTCTTAAAAGGGTAAACTCAAGTGTGGTCTAGGAAAAATCGCACTGAATATGATATGCAACACAATCTATATCAACCTTATCAAATTGTGTGAAAAGCGAAAAGAGTTCACTGAATTAATCATATATATTACTAGTCAAAATTTGCCCTTTTCTACATTATCATCGCAGTTAATCTCCATAACATGCGAGTCAATTTTGCTGATTGTAAAACTGATCAAACATCTAATTGTAACAAAGCTGGTAAGACAGATTGTCTCCTGGATAATCATGTTTCTTAACATTAATTAAGGTGCATTTTTACATTTTACCAATGACCGCTTACAGACTTCCATAATCAATCACCATAATCGGATGTCTAAGTAACAGATGATCAGTGAGTTACAACTGATTAATCATTACAACTCATAATCTTTGGCAATTCAGCTAAGAAGATCACTTGAAAAACATAATAATTATCTTAGTTCACACTGGTTTTGATTTTTGATTGATTTATGCTCCGTACCATTAATGTTTGACGGTGCACTCGGTTTTATCTGTTTTTCATTCCATTGTTTATGTGCTCATACATGGCTATAATACAACTTATGAAATATGCGCAGAGCTGCGTCTTTTTCCTCAGTATCTCATGTCTGTAACTTGGTTGAAAAATCTCCAGCCTCTATGTGTTTGGAACATCTCGAGGCCCTGCTGTTGGATTATTTTACATCTCCATGGGGTTGAAATATCTCTGGCCTATATCTGTTGTAATATGTTTTGTATCCATGTGGTAGAAATATCTTAGATCTATGTGGTTAAAATATCTGAATCTGAAGCATCTGTGGTTGAAATATATATTGTCATCATGCGGCTAGAACATTTTATTTTTTGGTCTCTGCATGGTAGAAATATCTCAGGTCATTCAGTATGTTTTTGAAGTATCTTAAAGTGGTTGAAATATCTTAGATCTCCTTTTGGTTGAAGTCTATCAGGTCTCTATTGGTTGATATATCTCTTATGTGGCTGACATATGTTACAATTTTATGCTGTTGAAATATTTCACGTCTATATGCCATTGGAAGGTCTCGTATTTCTATGTAGTTGGAAAGGCTCGCGTCTGTATGTGGTTGAACTATCTCTTTTCTATTTTCAATTGGAATATTTTCAGTCTCTCATTGTTCAAGTGGTTGGAATATTGTATAGGTTTCAGCATTGAGAATATAGTATGACTCGATGTTGCTGGAATATCTATCTGTCACTGGAGTACATTGAGTGAACCTGAAATTAAATATAATTTATAAATTAAAATTCTTGTTAAGTTACAAAAATATTAAGATGACGACAGGACAAGGGTGTTCTACTGGTTAACATTTTCGAGAAAGTGACATATACCTGTATTATTTTCCTCTATTCCTGTTTATTCAGTATGATCAAAACTTAGTGTAGTAGACCATTTTTTACCATTCTGGGCATATAAATGCAATGATGAATTGGTGCTAGGCCTTAGGCTTTATTTTACGCTCTCATCTTAGTATAATTTTGATTAATTTTCAATAATTCATGATAGATCATCTTTAAAACAAGAGGCCCAAGAGGGCCTGTGGACGCTCTACTGGCTAATCATAAAGTTTATGTATAATATCATTCGACCGAAACTTGGCGATGATATACGCAACTAGTCTTGGTACTGATCATCCCTGCCAAGCTTTGCTGAAATCCAGCCAGAGGTTCAGGAGAACTAGTCCGGACAATGTTTGTGTATTAAAACCTTTAAAGGGCTATAACTCTGCAAAAAATCATTCAACCGGAACACGGCAATGATTTGCAAAACTAGACCTGGAACTGATCATCCCTAAAAAGTTTCGTTTAATTCCGGCCAGGGGTTCAGGAGAACTAGTCTGGACAAAGTTTGTGTATTAAAACCTTTGAAGGGACATAACTAAGCCAAAATCATTCAACCGGAACTCGGTGACGATATGTACAACTAGGCTTGGTACTGATCATCCCTGAAATGTTTCACTGAAATCCGCCCAAATGAAGGCTCTTTCGTCTTAATGAGACCAAAATATAGCACATTTTAGAAAATCAAGGGCCATAACTCCTGTGCAAATGGTCTAATCTGGCTGTTTTTCAAATTTGTCAGAGCTTATATTGATATTAACAATCTGGTAAAGTTTGAAAATGAAGATGAAAAATGAAGGCCTATCATCTTAACAAGGCAAAATATGTTTTCAAATAAATCAAGGGCCATAACTCTGCTGTTACGGGTCCGGTCTGGCTGGTCAAAGAAAAGAAGAAAAAAAAATAACTAAACAAAAATAACAATGATTTTTTTTTTTTTTAAAAATAAAGAAGAGGTCAATGACCTTGAAGCTCTACTGATAGGTTTTTGATAGCTAGATCACCATTCCTGTGAAGTTTCATGAAAATCGGTCAAGTAGTTTCAGAGGAGTAGTCGCTACAAGTTTTCCTTATATAACTCTATGTAAACAAAGATGGCCGCTGGCGGCCACGTTTAACGTCGCATCAAAATAATTTTTGACAAGGATCAACATCATGTCATACTGATCATTTTAGAAAAAGTCCCATATCAATATCACTTATATAGTTTTCAAGAAGTAGTCGCTACAAACTTGTATTTTGAAAATCTATTTTTAGCCATGGTGGCCATCTTGAATATCAGGCCTACCTGAAATTTTGCTAGAATCAATTAGACATCAAGAGCAACATTCCTGTGAAGTTTCATGGAAATCTGGCGAGTAGTTTCAGAGTCCTGAGTAGTCGCTACAACTTTTTATTAAATAACTCTATGTAAACAAAGATGGCCAATCAAAACGATTTTCGACAGGGACCGACATCATGTCATGCTGATCATTTTAGTCCCATATCAATATCACTTAGAGTTTTCAAGAAGTAGTCGCTACCAAATTGTTTTTTAAAAATCTATTTTTAGATTTGGCGGCCATCTTCGACTTCATATCAACATGAATTTTTGCTAGGATCAACTAGACTTCATGGGCAACATTTCTGTAAAGTTTCATGAAAATCCATTCAATAGTTTCAGAGAAGTCTGCTACAAAAAAAAAATTATGGACAGACAGACAGACGGACGGACGGACGCCTGACCACGGCATAAGCTCTGCTGATCTCTGATCAGTAGAGCTAATAAAAATTTAAACGAAAAAAATTATAATAATAAACAAGAGGCCCAAGAGGGCCTGTAGATGCTCTACTTGCATGATGTGATTCAAAAACATAAACATGACGGAGGTCAACCCAAGAAACATGTTTCCTTTATATAACTCTATGTAAACTTTGGGTTATCGTTGAAGCCATTTTGAATAATTTTGATTATTTGACGATAATGAAAAACACAAACTTGATAGAGGCTAACCCAAGGAACATGTATATGATATTTCACAAGAATGGAATAAGTGGTTTCCGAGGAAATGTCATTTGAAATTTATTTAAATTTGACCTAGTTTTAGCTATGGCGGCCATCTTGGATGACTGGCGGCCGCAAAAAACACAAATCTGAGAGGGAATATCCCTAATATCATTGTGCTTAAGTTTCATCAAAATCTTTCAGGCGGTTTCAGAGAAGATGTAATTTTTAACCTTTTCCTATATAACTCTTAAGTAAACTTTAGGTCGCCGTGGCGGCCATTTTGATTATTTGACGATAACAAAAAACTTAAACTTGATAGAGGCTAACCCAAGGAACATGTATATATTTCACAAGAATGGAATAAGTGGTTTCGGAGGAGATGTTGTTTGAAATTTACTTAAATTTGACCCCGTTTTAGCCATGGCGGCCATCTTGGATGACTGGCGGCCGCGAAAAACACAAATCTGAGAGGGACTTTCAGAAAAGACGTCATTTTAACCTTTTCCTATATATATAATTCTATGTAAACTGTGAGTCGCCGTGGCCGCCATTTTGATTATTCGACGATTTATTCGACGATAACGAAAAACACAAACTTGATAGAGGCCAACCGAAGGAACAAGTAAATGATATATCAGTAGAATGGAATAAGTGGTTTCGTCGGAGATGTCGTTTGAAATTTCCTTAAATTTGACCTAGTTTTAGCCATGGCGACCATCTTGGATGACTGGCGGCTGCGAAAAACTTAACTCTGAGATGAACTATCCCAAATATCATTGTGAATAAGTTTCATCAAAATCCTTCAAGCGGTTTCAGAGAAGATGTCATTTTTAACCTTTTTCTATATAACTCTATGTAAACTTTGAGTCGCCGTGGCGGCCATTATAGTCCGATAAACGGGACTGCCCAGATTATGTCCCCATCCGACTGACGAGGCTAAGGGAAAGTGTCTTCCCCAAGAACACACCGACGACTCAGTGGCACCACAGAGGATTGAACCCGGGGCCTCAGGTTACAAATCCGCAGCGCTACCGACTGTGCCATGCCAGCCAATGAGTTAACAACTTCATGTCGGTTGTTATTTAAGCAAATACACAAATGAGTAACACCCTATTTTTCCTACTCCTCCATGTTATGCCAAATAAACAGATCAAACACTGTGATCGACTTATTTCTATCCATTCGTGTTATACCGTATAATGGTCATGCTCAATCGGTGGTTGTAGCATTTTCAAACCCTTGTTGGCATATTGTCACCTTTTAAAGTGTGGTACCAAATATAATTCAGTCATTGTGGCATATTGCTTCCTTTTGAAAGGCGGTAAAAAATATAATAGTGTGGGAAATGAACGCGCCTCTTAATTGACATGTCGCCAGTGACTTAGATATCTCCGCCCTATTGTTGATGTCGGAGTATATTGACAATAGTTTATATAACATAGTTGCACGTGCTTTATACACGTGCTGTTGTTTGTCGGAGGTATCATCTGGTTTGATTGGTTGAAATGGATAAATGATTGACAACTGGCGACATGTTAATTGTTATATGAAATCTGGGATGAAAACTGACATCAGGGCCCTGATAAAATGGGTGCTAAATCTGAGTTGTTGCTTGTTGGTGAGACAATGATTAAGATTTGTTAAAAATGTAAATGTCGGAATTCAAATTTTTTTTATTGTAAAACAATGATGGATAGGCATACAGGTTAAATGAGTATCATGTTATCTCTACGAATATATTAAAATTGATAAAATACGTGTTTGTATGCTAAGTTTTCCTTAAATTCAAAATGAGCCAAGATATCTTTTGAAAAATGCATGATAATGCTATAATCAACCACAAGCCTAATAACATTATTAATATGTCTGTGAATCAACCCGCAAGTTTGAACATCATGCCATAAATAAATTGAAATTGTTAATTTCAAAAAGGTATCAAACTTTTAATAAATGACGCGTTCTGTTGTTGTTTTGTACCAATTCAATACACAAATTTGAGATCTAAATAAAATTTTCTTGAAAGTACAAACTTGTAGCCAACTCTAAATAGCAATACCAATATAATCAGATCATGAGTTTGAACATCATGCATGTCATTACTAAAGAAGCAGTTAGATTTAAATAATATGCACATTACACTTGATAATGAAAAACACGTTCATATGTTAAACCATTTTCAGTTAACATATTTTAGACCAAAATAAACGCTTTTTTGATATCAAATGCCAGATATTGCATCTTCTTAACAAAACCAATACCATATAATCCCTAATAAATGCCACTCCCCTAATAAACGCCCACCCCACATCTCCCCTACCATTTTTTCAGAAAATATATTTTTAAAACCCCAAAAATTGCAAGTTAATCTGTTTCATTCACAATGGAACATGTAAGACAAAATCACAAGAAAACATTGCGGTGCATTGATTGACCGACATGCAGACTTTGGTTTTCTTGGTAATTGAATTGAAGTGGGGTTTTAAGGCGCACCAACACATTACAGGTTATATGGCGCCTAACAGGCATGAAAATGCCAGGCTCATCTTCCATGTACATCGAGATAAAATATGGAAAATGGGCCTAGAACCTTCTCACCCTGAACTGCAGAGTTGCTGCAAATTCTATCGTAAAAACTCCATTTACGCTGGAGCCACGTTTATTGTTTTTCTGCCACTGCTCTTAGTGATGTGAGCGAGATGGCACCTGAAACAATGCAGGGGTCATGATGAAGACCTTTAATGAGCATGAACAAAAAATGACAAAATGAATATGAATGGGGGGTCCTACCCCTCTGCATGTGACGGTGTGTTTGCAGTGGTTGTATTCTACCCCGGCAACCACACGGGGGGTTTTCTTGGTAAAGAAAATCATTAAATAATGTCCGTTTAAAAGTAAAATTATGTACTTTTGATCTCAATTTTCAAAATGTTACACCCTGTGGGTGGCGCTTATTAGGAATTATACGGTATATCTGATTTGTTATTTCTGAAAATTGCTTACTAATAAAGGAGGAGTTTTAATCCAAAGTCACTTAAGGCAGTATACATTTCATTTTTTAAATAAGAAATGTGTCCTCTTTTTATCCAATTTCAATTCACAAATGTTCATTTTGAACAAAATGAGTGTTTACAACATCCAAGACCTGAACACGAATCTACACAATAATGCCATTTCAAACAATTCACCATTTTCAAAATATTGCCGTAAATCAAGGAGGTTTGATTTAAAAAAAGCGTACACATTTGACATTTTAAAAATGAATGCGTCCTATTTGTCATAACTGGTACCCTCTTGCATACCTTAGACTAATCGGGGAACCAACTGGTACCCTGTTGTATACCGCAGAGTAATCAGTGAACCAGTTTAATAGCCATTTGGCGGATAAATATATAGGTAGTTTTGAATCCAGAGTATTTATGAATATCAAATATATTACCTTAGTTAAAATGTTAAAACATTTCTAATATTTTCTAAAATATCTTAGAAACAGGGTTAAATGAATTACCCAACTTTCAAAAAACATGATGAAAAACAGCATCTTAGAAATTGAGTGAAATGAATTAACAAACTATAAATCAAACAAAAAAGGTCATTAAGATTACATTTATGAGTAGTATAAAAATATAAATAGTTAATGTATCTTCATATAAGAGCCACATAAACTCAGTTCTCTCAATAAGGTTGAGCTTTGAAAGTGTTTATATTATTGTATTGATTTCGGGATTTCCAATTTTAGAATAGTACGTACCAGCTAATTTCAATGAAAAACTAATTCTAACTACTACACTAACTAAAATTCTAATCTTAAAACTGCATACTACAAATGCACAATACACAACCAACTACCACTAATACTACATAACAACAAACCACATACCAATCCACTCAACAAATACAATCTACAACAATAACAAACACCACAACACAAACTAACATCATAACAAACTTAATCAAACATACCCAACACCCCCACCATTAACCAACAATCAACAAACCACCACCCATTACCACTACACCTCCTTAACAAATTCCCTCAATCAAATTAACCACCCCTCAACACATATACAACATCCCTTATCTTACAATCCATTCCTTTACAACCACAACTACTAACCCCAAACACAACACATCTCCCTCAATCAACTCTATAACAAATTCAAACCCACCCCATATAACCATTTTCAACCACATAACCCCACCCCCCCACCATCCACCCCCACACCCCAATTCATTCAACACAACCCTACACATACCACCTTACCATCCCACACCCCCCCACATTCCCCCCACAAAAAATCAAACCCATATACCCCCATACTACAAACACCCATAACCATTAAACCTACCAACACTAACTCCACCTCCAACATTATCCTCCATCCTCCTTCCATCCCCATCCTTCACCACACCAAACCACACTCACCCCCCACATTCTCCACTCCACTCCCCAACACCACATCCTCCCATCCCTCTAATCATCCCCCCAAACAATACTCCACCCACAAACCTCATTCTCCCCTAAACCCCCAAATCCACACACCTAATACCATCACTCCCAATCCATCTCCCATCCCCCCAATCACCCCACCATCCCCCCCATACCCATCCTATTTTCATACCCCCTTTCAAACCCCATAACACCTCCATACCCACCTCTCATAACCACTCCCCCACTCCCCAACAACCCACTACCCACTTCTACTTCATTAACCATTCAACTACCCACACCCTACCCATACAATTTTCCTCACACCCATCCCAAACCATATCATCATCTCCTAACCCCCACCCCCATCCACCACCAACCCCCAATCCCCTATAACCCCCCCCCCCACCCATACCACACACCACCTCTACCTCAACAACCAAACCAACTCCTA